>BPLR01021641.1:0-69093 GCA_021605095.1 Caerostris extrusa | reverse complement strand
TGTGTATAGAACACAATGAATTATTATACAAAAATGACATATATTTTAAAATTTAATTTTTGGTTAGACATGAAGAGCAAGACAAATTTTAATTAATCTTTACTTACTTTTTTGAAAATTAAAAAAAAAATACTGTTGAAATTAATTTTATTTTGGTGGCTATTATTTTTTATATAAAACCAAGGAAACAAATATATTTTGATTTAAAATGTTGGTTTGAATTTTATAATACTAGCTAATTATAAGTGGTATTAAGATACACATTACATTTATTTCAGTACCGATTTGAAATTTTTTCGTATTTATTTGTCATATAAGTAATTAGTAATGAATTAATCAGAAAATATTTGAACACAAAAATAAATTGATTTTTCTTTCTTAAATAAACAATTGTAAAATTAAGTAATATTCTGATTGCAGATGTATTATTTAATAAAAGTATTACTATATTCCAAATAAATTGTGTTTGTTAATTATACTGTTTAACGGTTTCATATTTTTGACCAATTATTAATTACTCAAAACTTTTACCTTTGCCCAAGATTAAATTTATTCGGCATATTCTCATAATCTACTGTATATACTCAATTAAAAATATACAAAACAATTATTAGATACATCATTATTTATAATCTAAATATCAATTTATCATGTACAAAAATACTACATAAACACCGATAAATAAATAGATGAGAGATTTATTCCCCACAAGATGATCCTGAAATATCGTCCACAGAATCCAAACAAAAGAGCCAAAAGAACGTCGCAAGATTTCCGATGTCCATTGTATCTTCCATAATGGTGGCCGCAAGAAGTATCTCGGAACTTTTTCTCGTCTTTATTTCTAGGGATTTCGGTCGATATCTGCAAAAGTCTTAGGACAAAGATCAGGTTTCTATTGCGCTTTATATTGTGGATAATTCTATATGGAATCACACCCTTTCGTTACGGGTCCACAAATACCAATAATAATTAAGACTGTAGCCAACTACCAAATGCAATTCAGAGTATAATAAAGTACCTATAGTGGTTAAGAATGTTAAGAGTAATAGAAACTCATCATATGAGCAAAGAGATATCAAATAAATTATGATGTATCTATTTTTTATTTGATAAATAACTAAAAAAAAATGTTGAAAATAGCTATTAGTAAAAGAAACTACAATTGAATATTTAGTTGTTGCTGTTCAATGAAACAATTATCGCTGTGGTTTAAAAGATATCGGATTAGCAAATAAGTGATTGCGGTTTTGTCAATAGATGGTCTTAGCACATTATTTTGTTTTTAGCCAACGTGTTCAAAACACTTAACTTATATTGTTTTCTTGTTGTTTGTACTTCCGCCCTTTCATTTAGTAAATAGATTGAATCGATTAGTTATTTAGTTCTATTTTTAACTTGTGATAAAATCGAAAGAACAAGACATGCATTTCAGACATATTTTATTATATTATTTCCGAAAAGGCAAGAACACATCGCAAGCGCACAAGAAGTTATGTGCCGTATATGGGAATGAATCCTTCAAAGAAACGCAGAGTCAAAATTGGTTTGACAGATTTCATTCCAGTGATTCTTCATTGAAAATTGCTCAATGATCTGACCATCCAGGTAGGGTTGATGGCAACTGGCAACTGGCGTACCGATTACGGATTACAGATCAACAGGGGGAAATACCCCACAACCTCCTCATTCTTAATTAATAAATAAGTTTAAATTTTAATGGCTGCTTAATTAATGTTAGTAAAAATTTATGGATAAGATTAAAGTTTCTAAAATTCAATGTATGGTACTCAAAAAAAGAAAAAATACTATTTATAAAAAAGTAAGAAAATAAAAGAATTTAAAAGTTAAGTTTTAAATTCGGTACAATTAGGGACCAGTTGTCGATGCCGTAAACTATTTTAAAAAAACAAACTCCCAACCCTTTGTTTACTAGTCACTGATTGAAATCATGCTGAACGATGAGAGCCAATAGGAGCATCTGAAAGGTAAAAATGATTATACAAGGTTCCCACAAAAAAGACCCATCACAGAACCTGAAATTGCTTTTTAATTTTTATAGTTTTTATTTGGTTTTCAATTTTAAAATTTTCTTTTTGGTTTTCAATTTTATAATTTTTGTTTGGTTTTCATTTTATAATTTTTATTTTTATTTTTATAATTTTTATATCTAATCCTTTTATTTCCTTACAAAAAAAGGGTAAAAAAGCGTACGAAAATAAAATAAAACCTAACTTAGTTACTAGTCGGAAGGTCATGAATGAATTTAAAGCACAACGTAGCAATAAAAAGGGAAAAAAATTTTGAACAGAGTTCTGATCTGAACCCTCAACCTCGCGGTCAAAGATCCGAATCTTTACCTCTGCGGCAGTTCTTTAAAATTAAATTTGGAATTAGTTTTAAGCCAAAAGTAATCGTCAGATACGCATTGAGATAACTTCTCAATGAGCAAGGCTCATTTAATTTATTACCTGAACTCGCTTGCGCTTGTTCAAAGTAACAGCCATGGTGTTTCTTAAGTTTAGGAAAACACTCATAGGAGACGTCGTAGACTGCCCGTGGTCTTTTAGAGCTTTTCACCCCAGGGTGATAGGTTGGCAGTCGACGGATTAACTCATTTGCTAATCTGAAGACATTTTTCAAGAAAATTCTTTGAAATTTTGATTATATAATTAGGAATAGGTTCGACGTCTAGATCTCTATGGATGATCTTTACGACGAACTAACCATGGTACGTCAGCAATCATAGCCAGGTGTTTATTTTGAAAAACCTGGAGTCTCTTTATATATGTCAATGAGGTAGAGGCCCAGATAGGACTACAATAAACCAGGATAGGTCTAATGATAGACTTGTAGAGCAGAAGCTTGTGTTGGTAGAGTTGATGAGACCCATATCAAACCCATTATCAATTCAGATCATCATAGCACAATACTTGAGATTGCAATGTTTCCCATATATACAATAAAAAAAAATTAAACAGCTTGGTTATGTCAACAAACTCGATTTATGGATCCCTCTTCAGCTTAAGGAAATTCATTTGACGTAACGAATTAGTATCTGCGATTTGCTATTGAAATCGATCCATTTCAGAAACTACTGATAACTGGCGACGAAAAGTAGACAGTTTATAACAACATTAATCGGAAAAGATCGTGGGTGATGCAAGATGAACTAGCCCAGGCAACACCAAAAGTTGAGATTCCTTAAAAAAAAGATTATGCTGTCATTTTTTGGGATTATAAAAGAATTCTTCGCTTTGAATTTTCACAAAGAAACCAAATGATTAATTCAAACATGTACGTTCACACAATATACATTTCCATTTTCATCTGGTGTTTTGTTTAGTTTAAAAGTGTTAAATATATTTTTAAAAGAAAAAAGGAGATCAATTTTGCAGTTGAAAATACTTAATCTTTGTCAACCTATGTCTTAACATGTTTGATTTCTTCTATGACTATACGGTGTAGGCACATCACATCATTATACTTAAAGATGCTCCTTTGGGGAATGACATGGGAGAAGTTTTACCACCACAATTTTAAATGAAGACCCCAAGTATGACGTTTGGGGAATTATTCTTTCCTTTCGTCCCCCCTCGAGTATAACGAAACATCATTCCAACCTATAAATTTATCTTGCCAATAAAAGCATAAGGAAGCTTTTGACTCTTCATCGCTTGTCGAATCTTTAAGCAACTTGCCTCAGAAACCCAAAGCGCTATGCATAAGGTCTCTGTGGCCTTCTTTGAGAGTTAAGAAACAAGCTACAGCTGAAGTTTTTATGTATACATCGAGTATGAATAAGATGTATCTTAGGCCAGGAAATATTTTCATTGGGCTTGAGTAGCACCTTCACTTCTACCACCACTCTGATTTACAAATTATTGTCACACTGAGTGGGATAATGACAAGAGTGCTCCTATTGTTGTACGAAATTTCTTCTTTACCATAATTAATGGTGTATGTCCAGTATGTCTGTGACGAAGACAGATTGACTCTTAGCACTCACCTCCTAACCAACATACTCACTTCACTGGCACCAAGACAAATACCTCTCATCAGACAACACAACAGACCTCCTCTCCAATGAGCTCTTACTGGTGACCTATGAAGTGGCATATAATGGTGATTTGGATGTAGCCCGAGTCAGTTGCTCTGTAGTTGTATGAACATTATAAGGCATTAGGCTCGGAAGTGCACTATGGAATAACAGATTTGTTATTGTCTATTCTGTCACTCTGGTGAAAGACCAGAAACTCAATTTCTACTGGTTACAGTACGATAAGTTACAGCCATGTTGTGAATACAGCAGTCGTTCATTCCAGTAGTGGCCCGTGTACGGGCGTACCCTAGTCTTCTCTCGAAAGTACTTTTTCCATGATCATTGCTGGCAACTATTATGCACAGTAGATATATCCCTTCTAAGTCTTTCTGCAATATCACAAAAAAGAAATTCCGTCTTCTCGTAGCTCTATTACACGGCCTCGTTCAAACTCAGTAAACAGCCGTCACTGCCTTCTTTGTCTCCTTAAAGACATTCATGTCTGGAATCTATCTCACAAAGTCCAGTCCGAAAGATAAATAACACCCTTAAAGTATATATCGCTTATAGCAAAAGTGATTTCCATGTTTACGGTGTCGCTACTAGTGGCAGATTTATTCGTCTAGCATGAAATTTATTTAAACAACGTGCAAACATGCCTCTCAAATTTCGTTATCAAGCACATCTCCTTAGTATTGTGGTTGTAAATTCTTCCAGTTTATTTACATTAGGATCATTAATTGGATAATTAAAAATATTATGATGAATGTAACTAGGGACAGATAATATGCTATTCCCTCTTAGCAATATTTTTCTCTAGCGACTAAAATATCATTAAGTGCCTTTTCGGTATTTAACTCTGCACCGTAGACAGCGTTCTAAATATTTTATTTAATAGGGGTTTTGGCATTTATTATTGTACTATTTGCCTGGCTTTCAGGTTAAAAGCAGATTATTGCTTCAACTTTCACAAAATAGTGTCTGAAGAAGATGAGATATATTTGTGAATGTTAATTTAACCATTACTTAATGTTATACATTAATGCTATATTATTGAAATCTGTTCACACACACAAATAAATTAATTCGCAAATGTTTTCAATTATTTTGGTTTAATTTAGTTTTTAAATAATAATAATTTTTAAAATAAAAGAGTAATGTTTAATTATTTATGTAGTCTGTAAGCCTTAGTATGTCACTATGTGGTGTAAAAAAGATCGTATGTAATTTCAATATATATATTTTTTTACATGAATAATAATCAATGGTTATATATTTAAACAGACGTTACAAAAACTAGTTTGCTATAAAAATAGATATTGAATGAATTAATATCGCATTTTTTTATATTTCTTGAGTTTGCGAATATACGAAGGGCATATATAATGCATGTTTATGAAAATGTTTTTGTATGTTTTATTATCCTTACACTCTGTCACACTTAGTATTTTTAACCCTATAGAACAATTTGAAACATAAAACAATCCTAGTTTCACATTTATTGAGATATAATTTCCTACCAAATAAAATAAAGTCTTAAAAACTTTTAAAAAGTATTTCTTCTAAAATTAATTTGTACTTTGTGATCTTTTAATTTGAAAATTAAATTTGAAAGCATTTTACTATTCTAAAAGTTTTTTTGGATGAAAGAAAGAGAAAACAGAATTTTTTTTATTTTAATTATACTATTTACTGTTGTCACTTTCTACAAACAGAATAAATAAACCATTATTCAATAAAAATAAATAGAATTCTTAAATAATAGGCATTCAACATACTGAAAAACAGAATTATTTCAAAAACACAAAATGTCAAAGTTAATCAGATACATTTTTATTCATTTTTTAATTCCAAAATAAAAAAAATAAAAATTAAAAAAAAAAAAATCTTTTCGGTTCCCGAATTCAGGGGGAAAAATTTAAAAAGATTAAAGCATGTTTGGAAAAAAAAAAAAATAAACAAAATTCTATGACAAAATTTTACTCAGAGATATTTATTAAAGACGAGCAAAAAATAAGAAAAAACATGTTGGAATATGAAGGGGGAAAAAATGATCGCAGAAGATTTAGTAAACGCCGAAAGAAGGCGCTCCAATCTGTTGCCAGATTCGAACTAGTGCATGAAACGTCTGGCGTGAATATAAATCTTTCATATTTGAAATTCCCACGAGCATTTTCCCGAGTCGTTCATCAAAAGAAATTGGAAAGAAAAAAATTTCTGCAAGGAAAAGGGATATAAAATAAAAGGAAAAGAAAAGAAGAAGAACCTTGCAACAAGAACGAGTGGTAAAAATATTCTTTTTTGTTTTATTTTTAATAATATTGTAAGCAGACTGTCGATGAGATGTTTTTAAGATTTTTAAAAAAAAACTAAGTGTGTATTTGATATTAAGAGTTGTAAGAATTCTAGAATTCTTTTGTTTTTTATCATTAATACATACCAAAACGTTCATTTGAAATTCTTATTTGAATGAAAAAAAAAAAAAAAAACTGGAATCATATATGAGGTATGGTAAAAGTAAATATTTTTTCAATAAAAAAATAAAATGAAAATGTAATAAATGTTTCACAGAGCAAAAGAAAATTGTTTTTCATAAAAATATCTCACAAGTCACCGGCTACTGAGAGACAATTTTAATTAATATTTCGCTAAAGTAATAAAAATATGTTTAGTAAAATAGAATAATCTATTAGAATGGAACAACAGAATTATTACACATCATACAATTAGAAACTATATTATATTTTTTTCTATAAATTTAAAAAAAAAATGAGGAGGTTTTTAAATGCTTCAAAAAATAATAAGAATTATAAATATAGGAAATATTTTCGTTGTAAATAAATATTATTTTGCGAAAATGCATTACATTATAAAACGAACTACGCTTCTTCTACGCTACAGCCCATGGTGGGCCAAGGCCGTCTGCCAGATTTCGAGATAGGAGATGTTTTCTTTTTTTACGAGGTAAGGCTATCAGCCCTACCCCAACACACTGCAGTCTTATTAGACCGGGAACTGCGGTTTAAAATGGATCCTGAACCCTTACAACCATCAGGATCCAAACTAGAAACTAAACTCGACCATCAAGACCCAAAGTAGTTTCATAGGCTAGATTACAATTTTTTTCATCTTGTTTGGTTTTTTTTCCCGCTTATTAAGTTTTATTTTTAATAATATTGTTAGCAGACTGTCGATGAGATGTTTTTAGTTTTTTTTAAAAATAATTTTAAAAAGTCTTAAGTGTGTATTGGATATTAAGAGTTATAAGAATTAGAAAATTCTTTTTGTTTTTATCATATTTTTGTTTATATACAAAAACGCTCATTTGAAGATCTTATTTGAATGGAAAAATTAAAAAAAAATGAAAACAAATATGGAGATATGGTAAAGTAAATATTTTTTCCAACAAAATTAAAATGAAAATGTAACAAATGTTTAATAGAGTAAAGAAAATTGTATCTCACAAGTTACCGGTCGCTGAGATACAACTTTTAAATTAATATTTCACAAAAGTAATAAAAAATATTTTTTGTTTCGTTCTAATGCAGCTGGCAACCACTTAGACAATTGTACCAGTTCTTAGAATAACCTATTAGAATGGAACAACAAAATTATTACACATCATACAATTAGAAACTATTTTACATTCCTTTTCTGATGTGTTTAATATCTCATCTTGCATGAAGGTATAAATACAAATATGCACCTCATTATTTTTTAAAACTTTGTCAATTTTGTTTAATTTTAAAGCTATGTTCTCATTTGCTTTTTCCAGGAAAGATTAGCCTCCAATAACTCGATTTAATTTTTTTAAAATAAAATTGTATGTAAAAAAATCAGGATATTCCTTAAACGCTTCAAAAATAATGAGTTTCAAATATCGGAAATAATTTCGTTGGAAATAAAGAATATTTATCGAAATAAATTTTTAATAATTACGTAAAAATCAATTTATAATTTAATAAAATATATTTATCTTCTCCTTGAATTTATTCTCAATCATATTATTAAAATAACTAACATCATCTTTACACAAAGAAAATATATTTTGACCGTTAAAACATTAAATCAGAGTAAATATACCTTATTATTCGAATAAGATATTTACTAATATAAATAATTTATAAAAAACTTTGTAAATAATTAGAAGCATTTAAAATGTCACAATTTTTGTTCTTCTATGCTAATTTATTACATTGCAAATTCAAAGCAGATTTATAATAATTTATGAAAAATGTTATAGAAGTTTTTAAATTTATAAAAAATGAGTCATTTAATTTTAACATATTTTATTACAATTTCATTACTTTTTTTTTTTTCTTTTCTACTTGGTAGTCATAATGCTTTCTAGCTATCATACAAGATACGATGACTAGCGGGCATTATGGCTACCATGTCATGAATATGACCGTTGATTCCTGCTGGTGATGTAAACTGTTATCATTACTTTAACAAATGCAGTAAAATCGAAGATAATGTAGACAGTCCATTACGTGTGAAACCTAAATGAAACAAAAGTGTTGTTGTTTCTTATCGGTTGACAATAACAGATTCCGAGACAACGACAATACAACAGTCCCCGGTAGACAAAGATTAGACCCGGTAGATTAAGTGCTTGAATCTTATGGAAGAAGGGAAGGGGAAGACAGCTTCTGTTTTGATGGAGCACCCGTTGGTAGAAGACTGACTTGGAAGTCGCTGAAGAATTTGTGCAGTGCCTTCCGGGAGGATTCTTAGAGGGAATTTCTCCGCAATTGTTTAACATGTGGGAAAAAAAACCCAAAAACTCCCACCAGGTTGTCCGACAAATGAGGCAAGATGCTGAATGAAGGCGGTAGCGGATTGAATTCCAGCCCTAAAACGCTCACCAGAAGCGCACGTTGCCAATGAGCCGCCAAAAAAAAAAAAAAAAAAATCATCAAATAATTTTTTCGTGTATGGAAGTTAGTGTTCTGCGAATATCCCGCATGCAAACAGCATGCAAAATATCCCGCATCGATAGTCCGGTTTCCTAGTGGAGTTGTCCGGGTTTCTTCTCTACGACCCACTAATGAAGGACAGTTACTTCTAAAAGTCCATACTTTATTACTTGTCGGTGTGCTGTTCATGACATTATTAATGGAACACGTGGCCCACAAATATCCAACAAAAATTATGGAGCAACTTCCATTTAAATGATTAAGTTTAAAGTAATATATTCACTGAAATGTATCACACTTTGTTGAATTTTCTATGATTTAAAAAAATCTTATTTTAGTTAATAGTTTTTATTTAAGTTCATATTATATATAAAGTATCAACATCTTTTAAATTTTGGAAACGGCGTCTGCAATAAATATTGAAACTTCTCATACAATAAAAGTTACTTTGTAACAGTTAAATTATTATTTGAAAATAGACTTATTTTAATAAAACAAATTTCTGAAGAGAAGTCTGAATTGTTTTAGGTCGAACTAATCTAGTAGAAAGTTATAAGTTGCATCCTTTAAAAGAGGCAGATAGCATCAAGTTATCTTACAGAAGTTAAACTCGATTTCCTAAATTTATCTGTCAAAATAAATATTTTCTGCGGACTATTTTCTTAAAAATGCTATCTGAAGTCTCTGTTGAAAGTAAATTCGGCTGAAGTGTACTTCACATTTGATCTGAATCAGAAAAATAATGGAACTTTCATTTCGTCTACTTCTTTCCTATAATTTGTTTGACCTCGTATAAAAAAGGATATTTCAGCATTTAAAAATGAATGCTGAACAGATACTAAATAAAGGAGGACATGAAATAATTAATTTATTTAAACATAAAAAAATTATATTATTTCACATACTTTCAAAATTACTTTAATTATGGATTCCTTTATCATCATTGAAACATTTCAAACAAGATTTTGAAACATGAAGCGATTTTAATTAAGATTGACTGATTGAAATTCAAAAATATATTAATTTAATTAAATAAATGTACGGTAGTGAAATTTAATTTTTGGTTAATGTTAATTCAATAAACGGAATTATTGTATTTTAAATTTGGTTTAAAACGATATAATTATTAAAATATTATAGTGTAGTTAAAAGTAATTAAAAATATATTTAAATTATGTAAATTTTTTCAATTTGAAGTAAATATCTTGAAACTTTGAAGAAAGAAATGGTTTCAAAATTACATTGAAGAGATAACTATTTTTGTAACAGAAATAATGAAAAATTTCATATTTAAAAGTATATAATTTTAATTCATATATTATTAAATTTAAATTAATAAAAATATTCAAATATTATATTTAAATTCCGTTAATCCCAAAATATTTCCAATTGTACATCTGGTTCAATTTTTTTTTTTGACACTAAAATGGAATGTTTAAATTAAACTTTACTCCAGATGTGTGGCAATAGTAAAGCGTTCTATCGTTTTAAAATTACAGTTAGTCGTTGCTTTGCGTTGTAGAAAATAAATGACATGTTTGTGTCAACATCTCCTTTCAATTCTAATGTTCCGAGAATCATATTCTTTTTTATGTTCACCATTTTTCAGAAGTCAAAAACTCTACAAAAAGTTTCAAAGATTAAACAAAATTTAAATAATGCCATTGCGTCTTCAACAGCGAATAAGTTTCTAAGAATGATTTCTAAAGTTTCCAACATTCATCTACATCTCGCCCAGGTAATCTTATTTTGATGAAAAATTAATTTTAATCATAATTCTGGCAACATGAGCGTAATTCCACTGGATTTTAGAATTTCACAATTTAGCTGTACATTTTGATAACGACTTTTTTCGTATTTACTTCACCTTGCTCGAGAACCCAAAGTGAAACATTTCTTCATTTTTTTCATTCAATTCGAATTTTCTTCATTTTATTAACGTTGATTTTGGGAAGCATTATACTTCTAGTTTCTTTTTATAGCCTTCTAAATTTCAAATGAGTGGTGAGGCTAAATATCAGATAAATTTATATTTCATGTCCATCTACACTAAAATGAAATATTCTCTTTAACTTTACTGTAGATGTGTACCAACAGTAGAGTTTTCTTAGGATATCAAAGCCACTCAAGGAAGCATCGTCTTTAGATGTGTATTAGTGTCAAGACCCTGAGGCTACCCAGTGATATTTGCCTTTTTCTCACTTTTAATTTTTAATTTGTTTTTTTTTAATTTAAATGTTTTTTCACCGTACAGATTACAGACATCATCGTTTTTGTAGCAATAATAATTCATCAATATCATGTATTAACTTTCTTCAAATTTCTTTTTTACTTCACATATCATTATTCTGACATAAATTTGTCATAAGGGACAATCTGTTAACTTGAAAAATTATGGGTATTGAATCCAGCTTGAGTTAAGACTCTTGTGTGAGCAATATGTCTCTTTGGCTTCCGCTTCTGGTAGACGGCAGGTACATTTAGTTTTGGGGTGTATCAATTGGCTGGTGGTTACCAGACTAGGGTCTGGTGCTGTTTTGGATTCAAGTGAAAGTCACCTAGGGAGGAGTTATCCTGATCCAATCGATCCCGGCTAGCAGAACTGCAGGTATCTGCTTTCCTTTATGTGTTCCATGATTGGCTGTTTCTTCAATCTTAAGTTCCCCTCATGAAAATTTATTATAGTATAAATCTATCTGGCTAACACAGCTGCAGAAATCTGCTTTCCCTTGTTGGACTCCATGGTGGGATGGTCTGGGGTCCCAATCCTTTTTTTTTCTAATTCTATGACGTCTTTCTCTAAAGCTTCGTGAAATTTCGGGACTCAAAAAAAATTATTGTCCTCATCCAAGTAAATCATCAAACGCTAAACGTGAATGGGGATCGAAATTTGTAAGATTCTTGATTATTTCTTCTTGAAACGATGAGTCCCAGGCCATGTCATCAATCAAAATTGTCAAAGATCTACAAACAACTGGCGATGAGTTTAAAAATGTTAAAAGGATAAATTCTGGTGATTTTTTAATACAAACTGCCAGAACGATTCAAACAAGAGCATTTTTACTGAGAAAATTTTCTCGATTTCCTTTATAACTTTGCACTTCACAAATATTTAAATTTCTATATCAATGCCATTTCTAAACCCAATCTTCAGGGTACAGCATTCACGGAAAGTTTTGAAAAATTTAAGCCGCAAATTCTATCAGGATTAAAAAAAAAAATCTTCCTTAAAAAAGGTCAGAATTTATTACACAAAATTATCGTTCCTTGGCTCTGTTCTTCGAAGAAAGAATATAAAAAGCTGGATGTCTCATAAAAGCTGGATGTCGCATTTCATTCATTATATCTCAATTATTTCAATTACCAAAAATATGGTCCTTGAAAAATGCTTGCAGAGGTAAAACATTTTTCTCAAACTGTGTTTCGCCTGGTCACACGCATACAGACTGTAAAGCTGAATCAAAATGCATCATTTACCAACAGTTACATCCCTGCAACTCCAAAACTTGCACTCGACTGCATCTTGAATAGGTAATTCAAGAGATAAAAGTGTCCCATTACATACCTAACAATAAAGCAAAGAAAACTGGCATTGCGATGCTAGCTGCCAACTGTTTCCCATGCAGCAATGACTAAGAAACCAATATCCCTACACATCACAAAAGTTCGACAAACGTGTTCTATTTTCCGGTATGACCAGTAATATTATTTGAATTCATTGTCTACTGCTACAAAACTCACACCGTTACCTTCTACGCAATTCAAATATACAAGTACAGCGACTTCTGTTAATATTCTTCATGCATTTGTACACCGTTCACATCAATTCAAGTTGAACTTCATAAACTTTAACCTGTTTAGGCTAAGCAAACTCCTCAAAAACACTTTACCAAAAGAAATAAAACCACAATAGACAAAATTAAATTAACTTCAAAAAGAAATTCTGTTTAATAAAAAAAAAAAAAAAGATTCAAAATACAGTCCTCTATTCTTTGAATCCACATCTATGTGTGGGATTCCTCTGTAAATATGGATGTTGTGGAGTGCATCGTAAACGTAGTGATATAGGAATGTTTATTTAATTGCATTGAATTTTAACTGTAAAATTTTACATATAGTTTTTACACCTTTTTTTATCAACTTAATATAATTAGGTTAGTTTATGAAGCACAATGTAATTTTTTTTTTTTACTTCTTATCTGAATTTCATAGCTTTAAGACAAATGACATATCAAAATATTAGTAAATTTAAAAAAAATAAATTTATATTTAAAAATGAATTTAAAAATTATTTTTGACAAAAATGAAAAATACACAATTTTAAATTCTCCACTTAAACTTTTGTTTCGTTCACTTTTTTGACTATATAACTTGTTAAAAACTGTAAAACTATTCATATAAATTGTATCTTTCTTCTAATTTAAAATCTTTAATCATACAGATAAATTATGAATATTGTTACTACTTGTTTGATTCAGAGTGTTTCTTGTTCCATTAAACCTCACTAACAAAAAAAAAAAAAATTTTTTTTAATTAGTTCATTGCTTTGTTTTGTAAAAAATAAATGATATTCGTTTGTAACAATTTCGCCTCTCAGTTTCTAACATTATAGTAATCATATAATCCTTATTATTCATTCATAAATCAATACTATATTAGTTAATATTTTATTTATATAACATATTCAAAATTGCCTTGCAACAAGATTAAAAATTGAGGGTTTAGACAACGTAACATGAATTCGCTCATTGATTCAGCTTGCTAAATATCCTAATTTCTAAAATTAAAAAAAATTAATTAATATCCGCAATCTAGAAAATTAAGCACAGACTGAAGGGATTTATTTATAATGCTCTATAAAAACTTAAAGTATGATTTATTGCACTAAATCTACATTGACATTCAACAATACAATTTTCAGTTCAGCTTTTAAATGAATTAATTTGAGATGTTCACTGAAATGTTTTTATGATTACATATTTAAAAATTTATTAAGAAAGATTAATTTAAGAATAAACAGTAACTTAAAGTTCAAAAAGGTTTAATAGTATTCGATTTCGATTTGAAAAATCCACCGGGAATTTTTATAACAAAATATCTTTACAAATGAACTCGTCATGAAAAATCTATTTCTCTTATAGTTAATTGTAAATTATTACAAACTTGCAGATATCTCGTGTGCTTCATAACTTCATTGAATACCATATATATACTGAATTCTTCTTATTTAGATTTCAGTAATACAAATTAAGTGCCGATTGTAAAATTATAATCAATGACAGGTTTAAAAAAAGATGTTTAAACAGTAACAAAAAGCACATCGCAATCTTTCATTTGTCGTTGTGCAGAAATTAAGTTACGGAATAGAATTTTTATCATGCCCGATATTCCTAATTCTTTAATTTATAAAAAGTACTAATTAATTTATTAATAATTGTGTCAGTACGAAATAAAATCAACGTTTATTTTAACAGATTTTTGCTCTGTGCGTCTAAATGATAGCCAATGAATAAACTAAACCTATTAAGGGGTTTTGAAAAAAATAAATCTTTTATCTCCGGAAACATCGCAATTTTGAATGCGCGCTCCAGAAGTGACGTAAACATTTTGGATCTACCTACCTTTCCAAAACCCCATGGAGTAATATTCCTCAGCTTCTACAGTTAGAAGTCTAAAACCTTATAACTACTAAACTATTCTTCGATGGCTCAGTAGCCTCATAGTGGACAAAAGATTTCTGAATACTGTCAGATTCCGAAACAAGATATGTTACATTCTTTTTAAGGGGCAGGGTTGTTATCTCTATATCCAACACTCTACCAATCATATAAGACAGGGGCCTACAGTTTAAAGTGGATTCTGAATCACTACAGATATGCATAGAACCGCCGGGACTCGAACCTGAAAGCTTTGGTGCTCATTGTTAGAGCGCTAGGTACTCGGCCATCAGATTCCACTAAACTACTACATACCAGAACTATTGAAATCTGCATCTAATGTGCAGATTATACATTAAAACATTTTTACATTATGATTTTACATAACTTCCAATTAGGGATAAAAAGCTCTAAAAAATAAAATTATTGAAAAAAATTATCTTTTTCTAAGTTTTAGAACTATAAACACACCTAGCGACAACAAAAAAAGATATATTAAAAATATATATTAAACAATACATGAATATATACATATTCAAATAATAAAAACATTAAATGCGATATATAAATGAACAAAATTATTTAATCCATTTTGATACGGTGCAACTTAGTAGATAGATGAATTTGCATTTTTATTTAATTAAAAATCCAAATAAATTTTTCGGTTACATATTAAATAGAGGTACAACATATTCAAAGAAAAGGAATTTTCGTGAATGCATTGCTGAAATTGCAAGAAATACAATCATGTTTCCATATATATTGCTTTACACATACTCGTATGTATGATATGTAAAGCAATACCAAACCATACCAAGCAATTTCCTTACCATAGTTGCATTTCAGTGCATACATTTTTTTAAAGATTTCATAATAATAATAGTGCTATCTTCTTTGAAAACAACCAAAACCGAAAGAAATTCTATAAGAAAATAAAAAAAAAACAGATTCAAAACATTATCCACATATCCTTTTATCATCCGAAACGAGATCGGGAAAAATATTTCGGAAACGATTGCTTCCTAAAAGCAATCGACATCCATAGATTTATGTCACAAAAATAAATAAAGCTTCTTTTGATTGAAATCTTTATCCACGGCGGCTTTTCATTCCGATTTATAGCTTTCCGCCATTTGCAGTTTCATTTCTTGGCGAAGTAATGAAAGTAGATCAGATCGAAACTTTTCATCGTCGCACTCTTTTGGCGCGTATCGACACTTTGGCTTCGTGGAAAAAATCAATTCCATGTTTCAAATCATCAGGATTATGAAAAGATTAAGGGAAATGTCGAGAATCGAAAAGTTTCTCTTGAGAGAATCGTTGGAGATTTGGTTCATGCTTTGCTTATCTCGCATTCTTGCAGAGATCTTTTGGGAAGTGCTTTTCCAATAGTGAATAAAGTCTCAGATATTTCTTGTGAATGTTCTTGGAGACATCGGAGTAGTATTTATGTAATCCATTAGTTGAGATTACATTGAATAAAGCGTTTAGTTTCAATGATTTGTTGTGGTTTAATCATTTGCTAATGGAAGAGTTTCAACATCCTTTTTACACATTAAATCACACAAAACTTTATTACTTGACTGTTAACTTTATTTGTTAAGTGTTGTTAGTTTTAGATTGACAGTGATAAATCAATATTATTTTATGTATATGAATATTGGTTTTTTGACGACTTATGACTTATTTTTGTGTTACGTCACAGGGCAATTATATTATTTGAATTCTGACAAGACCTAGCACAAATATTTTAATATCCCTACAATAAGGTACAATTTTTCATTTCGCATTGTTTTACTAAACGCATTTTGTCAAGCAAACGTTTTTTGTATTTTCAAAAATTATTATAAATAATAATTTTTAAATAAACATTTCATAAAAATTGCCCTTAATGTTAATTTGAGGGGTTTTAGGAAAGAGGGATTTCTTTAAAGTTCCGTGTGTGTGTGTGTGCCTCTTTTGAAGAAAAATATATAAGCTAATATTTTAAGTTAAATGTCATTTAAAATTTTATTTATTTTTTAAACAAGGAGACAAAAATGTAAAATTTTCAAATTTCAATCGATTTGGTTACCAGATATTTTGATAATGTAATAAGTATACTAATGATGGTATACTAATAATGCATAGTTTGACAATATTTTCCAGTAATTAAAGTGGATAAGTTGGAAGATTTCATTACAGTTTTTGGCAAATTTCATGAAAATAACTTCCATTTTTAAAGCGGAATAATAAAGGCAAATTAAAGAAAGAGTTATGGAATTCTTATGTCTTGAGAAAACATTGAAAATTCACTTTTTTTATCACACAATTTTTAAGAGATTTTCTTGAAAAATATCACCAAAAAATTAATATAATCTCTAAAGATTTCTTTTATAAATGTTAAAAAAATCACAGACACTCAAATCAATAATTGTAAAGCCCATTATATAGAATGTTAATATGATTATGTTGTTGTGGTTTATCAAGTTTCCATAAAGTCTATTATCTTTGGATAATCATCGGTCAATAAAAGAGTGATGAGTTTAAAAAAGAGTTATCAATGTTAATTAAATTACGTGTTTTAACTCTCCAAGATAAAATTATACGAATATAGCGTGAAAATAAATTGTATATAGTTTCATAATATTTTTCAGAAAAAAAGTTATTTGGGCCTTTGCAGTTTTTGAAAGTTAATAAAATAATTTTTGATATTATCATATACGTTATGAATGTTTATAATATATGTTATAATATACGCTACAAATATTTATTGGCTATTCATTTTTAAATTATTTTCTAGTAAATAGTATTTTTCTGAGCATAAATAAAATGTAATTTGCATATTAAACTTTACACCATTGTCATGCAAATAACACACATTTATACGTAACATTCATGATGAAATCTGTAGAAAGATGTAGAAACTATCTTTTATGCAAGAATTTTGAAAGAATAAACTAAATCTTATTGTTTAAGTAAACTAAATTCTAATGATTAGGTAATCTAATTTCCATGCCTATAACCTGTAGTTTATATATTAAAATTCCTTTGTATGAATAATTAGCTACGAGGCTTAATCTTTTATTAAGAAAAATAATTCTTAAATAGGTACCAAAGAAGAAAGTTCTCTCTCCAAAATAACTGAATTTTCAATCGGGAAATTAAAAAAAAAAAAAAAGAAATGAGAAAGCTGTTAATCATAGAAAATAAACTCAAAGGAAAGGAAGGAAGTGAATTCACAAAAAGAAGTGAAATGAGACTCCTCTTATATGTTAATCATTCGAATTACTAAAGTAAGGACCAAAATGAAGTAACAAATAGTTAATAATCGCTTGAAAGTTAAATTATAGTTAAAGGTACAGCCTGAAACATACACACATGATTATTAATACAAGAAGACTTTTTGAATTAAAAATAGGCTGGTTTACAAAGCTATGATTCACATTTAGAAAATGCATTTAATAAAATAGCTAAACATTAAACTCTAAGAATAAGAAAGTTTAAACAGATTCAGAATATATAATATAAAATATAATATACATTACAAAAAAGGAAAAAAAAACTTTATGGTTTATAAATTTCGGCGCTAAAATTATTATTTCTTATAAAAATGCTTCTTTATTACATCTACGTTATAAATAAATCATACTACAGATTTTCAACTAATAGAAACACGAGTTTAAAAAATACCTTTTAAATGCTATTTTTAAACAAAATCGGTACTTACGTATTAAAGGTACCTTGGCGACAGTTGCGCCAATAAAGAGCACAGGCGCCAACCGCAGCTACAGATTGGGCGCCAATCTACACTTAAAATTTTTGTTCCACATAATAAAATATATATGAAGTACTTCATTTAAAATCAAAAACGCTTTCAAAATATTTTTATTCCAAATAATAAAGATTGGCGACCCATAAAAACCGCCAAGTCTGTCGCCAAGGTACCGTTAATACGTAAGTACCACAAAATCTACCATATTTTTTTCATTAATAAATAAAGAGTTGTTTTTAAATCTTATTTAATCTTAGAACTATACCAAAAATTATGATTTTAAAAAAAAAAAAAAAAAAAACAGTTCATAGTTTTTGCTGGAAATAAATTTCAAAATTCTCGTAACAAACTACAGATCTATTTCTAAGAAAAAAAAAAGTTATGGATGTTCATTCGATACAAGTTTGCAGTGAACACGAATGGACGAAAGTGTACAGAAAAAAAACACCTGAGAATTACAAATACTCCAGTGTTGCAATTTCACTCTTACACATCGCTAACAAGCTCTATAACAAACAAGGGGGGAAAAAGTTGGTTAAACTTACAGAAAGATTTACACCCTCAAGAATGATAGCGAAGTATCAAAAGAAATGCTTTGAAAAAGACACATAAAGAGTAATAAGAAAGAAAAGAGTAAAGAGTATATTTTTTTAAATAAATAGAAAAGATGCTTGTACCTTGTGTCAAAAAGAAATGTTCTCTGATTTTTCTTTAATCCTTACCTTATTGTTGGATTATATTTTGGGATGTTTGTTGTGTTTTTAGTTTTCAAAACAGATTGTTAGAATTGTTTTTTAAGATAGTAAAGCATTAAAAAATGATTTTCTATTTGGAAATACATTAAAAAAATTGATTTACATTTATTTCGGTCTATTTGAATTGATTTAACAAATTTTTCAGTAAGTGAATTATCATATGGATTCATTATATTGAAGTACTGTTGTTTTGAAAAAATATATATAACCAGAAAAATTCGATATTTTATTGTAATACAATCGGTTATAAAATCTTATTTGAAAATCAATGAATTATGTTCTACCTAAATTTAATGAATAGGAAGAACAAAATTTTGTTGTTTTCAAATTCCTAGATCGTTGATCATTCGTTAGTAGATTGGCATATTTTATGTGTCACATTCAATATTACATAGTGTGCTCTATGACGAGTCCGTTTCGCTGCCCTCCGAATTTTGGCACCAAAATTTACTACGATGACCTTCATGGAAGTGGCTTTAAACCATCTTCTCTAAGTACATCCGAATGACTTTTCGACATACAAAATTATTGTACATAAACAGAGAGGATTTATTGTGTTCATCTTCATGTCAGCTCTCATCCAACTTCCCTTGGCGGATTTCGAACAAAGTCTCTCAGTTCGGAAACATCATTTTTTCATGATGAGAAAACACAATCAGTGGGATGCTGAACATCAGTGTGCCTCTTGACGCAATCGATTAGTGATAAGAAAGACACTGACTTCCGGATTACGATCATGCTTCCATGCTTTGCGTGTCATACCAGAGAAGCTCTCTCCAATTATCTTAATTACAATACAAGGTGTTTTATCAGGACATGGTCGGAAAGTGCTGGCGAACCAATGAACTAAGGGCTTAGACGTCAATGCTCGGCATTTGTAAATTGAAATATACATTGTCTTAATAATAATAATATTGCCGTCATTATCTTCATTGAATCTACTCGTTTCCAAAACAAACACGGATTGCAACAAAAGCCAGCAGGTTCAATCCTGAAACCTTGTGAACATTAACAACGGAGCAAAAATCGAGCAAAAATTTAATATTTTGACATAATTTTTTAAATGATTAATATCATCAGAAAAACAAAATAAAATAACTTAATTTTAATAATTTATTTTATTTTTTTTAAATTTCAAACGAAATGATTCTAAATAAAATATTTGAAGCTTTCAATTCGATGCATGAAAAACAAGAAATCTCCAACAATAAAACAACCAAACTTACACTACCACCTTAATGGAAAACAGAAAGGTGAGTTCGTACGCTTACCTTCGTGAATAAATGAGTGCTCCCGGGCAGAA
Organism: Caerostris extrusa; assembly: GCA_021605095.1. Lineage (NCBI taxonomy): Eukaryota > Metazoa > Arthropoda > Arachnida > Araneae > Araneidae > Caerostris > Caerostris extrusa. The sequence goes on along the minus strand of BPLR01021641.1, from coordinate 48,663 downwards.
GAGGAAACACATGAAAACTCAATCAACAGTTCAGGAGTTTGGGATTACGATTCAATTCAAATCACTGGCGCTAATTCGTTGAAATTACGAATCCCCGAGTCTTTTCTCTCGAAGGAAGAAAACTTTATCTACGCGGATTACGACCGGAGTTTGTTTTGGGCGACTCCCCCTCACTGCAATATTCAAACAGGTACGGTCATGGAATCCAACAAGGAACGACTTTGTAACGAGGTGGGAAGGTTGGTGGTAATAGGCTTTCAGGCGGTATTATGCTCGATGCCGGGATCGTTAAACTGTTGTCTGTGTAGCTTATGTGCAGAACTTTCGGTAGGATGGATTCAGTCATGCAAACTGTAGCTTTAAGGTGTAGGGAGGTCGTTTACATGTTTGAAAATGTGCATAAACCATGTTAAATGAACATTTCAAGAAGTATGATGTATTCTTGCTTATATTACAATCTATTATACATATTTTTTTAATTATAAATTTGACATATGTTATAATAGGTCATTTATTAGGTAGTAAATAGTATAATAATTTATGAAGTATGGTATATTGTTTATAATACAATCCATTTTTAGTTTTCAAGTTCTACAATTTGTAATTTTAATTATGCTAGGATGATTATTAAGCAGTTAATAGCATCATTGAGTAAATTAATTATATAGTACAATATAATTTATTAAGTATGGTATAAACTAATATGGTATGATATAACTCATAAAGTTCGATGTATTATTATTTATATTCTTCTTCCTTATTGGCACAACAGCCCCACAGTCAGCTAATGCCTTCTGCCTACTGGCAAATTTCAAAACAGCAGATGCTTCTATTTTTATGAGGGCAAGGTTGCCAGTCCTACGCCTTACAGTCATATTAGAGAGGGATCTATGGTTTAAAGTGGATTCCAAACCATTACAAACATCCATGACACCGAGGGCCAGAGCGGTGGTCCCTCAGCCATCATGCAACTATGTTTAGATTACAGTTCATTGATTTTTAATAAATTAGAAGGTTTTGTGTTTTTATTTTTATTTATGTTAGGACGTTTACTAGATACTTAATAGTATCGTTCGCAACGTTCTGAATGAAAATCTGGTTGCTATATATAAAATATTTTATAAGCATTAAAAAATGCAAAACCGTATTAGATGTCTTTTACCAAATCGTAGACAACTCGATGGCCTAGACCAAAAATTTAATTTTTGCTTGTAGATATGACCCAGTGCGGCATGCCTTGAATCAAATGATCATTTTAAGGAAAATCTGCTAACATTATAACATAAAACTCAAAATTTCATCATTAGAAATAACGAAGCCTAAAATAGTCCTTCTACAAACCGAACATTGATTTAGAGATATTTTAATGTCAACACTGAAAGTAATTTTAATATAGCAAAAAAATCAAAATATAAAATGCCTTAAAACTTACAAATTAACAAAAATGGAAAATTCTTTAAAATCTATAAAAGTATTACTTTTCGCTAAATACATATTTTTTTTTTTCACACAACAGATTTAATACATAAAATTTCCAATCCAATAATTTCATTTTCCATGCGAAATGCTTTTATATCATTCAATAACACAAAATAAATATTTTTATATGTACACTAATAAAAATATTAAATTAATATTCTTCTGAACAAAATATATATATATATATATATATATATATATATATATATATATATATATATATGAGAATTGAGAATATTTCTTCCGTTTTAACTTAATTAAGAATCGTATCAATAATTTATTAAATAGAACCAATAATATAAGCAGATAGCGTGGTGGAGGCCTAAATTGAAATCAACTAGCGCAATTGCTACTACCGTCCGAAGAAGGATATTCGATGGCAATTATGGGAATCTGAGCATCGATAGCTAGGATGCCTAGTGGGAGTTTTTCCGATTTTCCTCTCATAAGACACATAAATGCAGGAAATTTATTTCTAAAAATCTTCCCGCAAGGCACTGTCCTTGCCTCTTCACTGCTGGTTGGCTGTTCGTGGGATACGTAAAATGGACATGAGGCCCACAGATGTCCAAAGAAAGTGTTTTGGCAAAGTAAAAATAAAATGCAAAAAATATAAACAAAAACAATTTAAAATTTAGTATTCGTCTTTAAAAGAAAAAAAAAGTTTTTAAAATTTACTAAAAGATATTAGCAAAATATAATTGCAAAATCTTCGCATATTTATCATATTAATTTCAAAAACGAATGAAAGAGAAATCTCCATGTCATTCATTTCAATGTTTACAAAAATTTATTAAGGAATAAAAATGAAAAAGATATCAACTCGTTTTTAATTTGAATTAAATTCTATTAGCTCAGAAATCAAACGTATTAACCATTTTATCAATTCGGATAACATTAGTTAAATCAACATTAAAAAAACACCCAGTGTCTTTTCATTACATATAAAAATACACATACATAAAATTACATAAATTTCTTTCTAATTTTCAAAAATTAATTTTTTCAAATTTCAGCTTATTAAATCATTTTTAAGCGAGTAGAAATAATCTTACGCATTTACCATTTATTGAAATAAATTTTATTATCCAAAAATGTGATTTATCATGAACAATTTAATGAAGAAAAAAAAAAAGTAATAAGTAAAATGTAAATAAAACCTCATTAAAAATTGCTGTGAAAAACCCAAAGATTTTACTTTCTAAAAGAGAAATTCTCTCTACTTTATAACTTTAAAAACAAATTCTTTTTTCTTTCTACTCGTGATGCTCAAAGTCCGACGCTTTGAGGTGGTGAACCTTTCAATAAGTAGGGGAGACAGTTTGATTTTTCTTTTTTATCTTACTTAGAGCTTGTTAATTTAGCGCGAGTGAAATTTCAACGCCAGATTGTCTATAACTCTCAGATGTTTTTATATACCTATTTTTCAAAAACAAGGTACTTTCCACCAATAAAAATGTAATTTTTCCTACTGAGGAATATTTATATTATTAATGATTTGGCGCACTTTAAAATAAAGTTATTCTATTAATGCTTTTTACAATAATTCAAAAAGTGCAGTATTATTAAATAAGGTTTTTTAAAATGCTAAGATTTCAAGAAAGATTTTAAAAAAAAAAATCTCTATTGATGCTTGTCAATTTCATGGTGGGCCAAGGCCGTCTGGCTATTGGCAGATTTTAGTAGAAATAAGTTTTATTTTTAAGGGGCAGGATGGTCATCCCTACGCCAAGTCATATTAGGCCGGAATCTACAGTTTAAAGGGGATTCCAAACAACTACAAGTATCCATGGCACCATCGGGACTCGTACGCTGTCTACTTTGTTTAAACAAATATTGAGATTTTTAGTTTAAATCTTTTCTAATTGAAAGTGATCAGTTTATTTAGAATTATTAAATTGTAATTTCAGATGTTCTGTGCCACAGGTTTAAGATTCAAGTTCTGGTGTGCCAGAAATGTTTGTAGTGGTTCGGAAATCCGCTGTAAACGGTAGGTCCCAACCTAATATGACTACAGAACGTTGGGCGTTAACTGACTACACTACCTCATAGAAAGAAAACACCTCCTGTCTCGAGGTAGCCAGTAGGTAGTCGTTCTTGTAGTAGATAGTATGTCTTGTAGTAGTGGTATCTGCCAGTAGGTAGACGTTCTTGGCCCACGATTGGATTGTTGCGCAAATGAAGAAGAATAAGACAATAATTTTTTTTTTTTTAGTTTATATATTAATAATTCCACTGATTTTTTATTATATAAACTCTATTAATATGAACTATATTTAAATCTTTTATTGAAATTAATTATATTTCAATGAAGATTAAAATTTAATTTTAATGTTTATTATTGGAAGGAATATCTTTATCATCAACAAAAAAATTAAAAAAAAAACTATTTCAATGGCATTTAATATTACAGTTGTTTATGTTTTTGATCATCTAACCAAAAGACTAAACAATTTTTAATGTTAAACAAGATTATAAAAAATATTTTCTATTGCCTAAATTCGAAAAGAAAATGCAGTTAGTTTTTTGAGTAACCATAAATGATCATAACATTTTTGAGAAACCATAAATAATGGTGCATGTAAAGCAAACGTAAATCTTGAACATTCTACCAATAACATGTCTTACCATAATAGTTCTTGAAGTTCAGATACAAAACATTAAATACACAAATGTCGAGCGAACTTTTCTGGTATTGGAATATAAAAATGCATACATCTCCTATCATTCCAACCAAATTCTATACGATCATTTTCCATGGTTTATGTCAAACATTCCGAAAATGGTATTCATACATAAATGTATGCTACTTGTGGAGGAGAATTCGTTATGTAATAAATGGAAATAGATTTTGTTTACATAGCAATCGCAGAATTCTGCTTTAGAAAAAGAAATAAAGCATATTTCCTTATCGTTATATAATCTATTTTATTTCACTTATTTATTCATATATTTCGCTTTATTCGTCTGTAACACAGGTATTAATTTCATACGTATTATTTCATTCATATGTATACATTCCTTCATTTATAGGTATTATTTTTATTTCATTTAACAGCAAATGATTTTCTGCATGTAATCCCAAACATCAGACTGATTATGAATACAATAAATTTTTTTAAATGCGACATGGTTTTTATTTTTCTCAGGGTTGTCAAAATAACACCTACTGAGTTTTAATTTTCTGTTAAACAATAATAACAAAGCTTCAACATCCTGATGATAAGCATTCCTCGATAAAGCCTTTCTCAAGCTTAAGATTCATTCTTTATATGCCGTATATTCTGGTTTATAACACACAAAATATATGATCGAAATTAACGGATACGCATTATAGGCCAGATATAAAAATAATAGTTTAAAAAAACAACGGATGAGCATAAATAAAATTAGATTTCTACGTATATCTTAATACTGTTTATTTAAAAGAAATGGCATACCTCATGAACTTTTATTATTGGATAGCAAGAGAAATAATCCATTCAGTGAACCAAATTCTGGCAATTTTATTGTTAGCACTGTAGAATAACATTACTTGACACAATGGATTGATTCATAGGTATATCTGCCTGGTATATCTTTCCACACTGAACTTCTATCGAGGTGAACAAACAAACAGATCTTCCTATCTATCTAAGGCAACTGGCCCTCGAGAGAATTAATAATATTCCTGTTTGAATAGTATGCATGTATATGGATAGTAATAGAATGATAGGGATTTTTCTGGCATATGATTTTATATCAAATCCAAAGATCATGTCATAAATATTCAGAAGTGGAACCCTTATTCTGCTTTGTTTTTCGTAGTGTATTATTAGCTACAAATGAAGGCCTTGACTGAGTTATGCCACTCTCTGACTCAAATGAATTCTGAAATTTGTCCTGATAGTAAAAATCGGCCAGTTAGCACAATGTGAGGGACAATATTGGAATTACTATTCTCGAAAAGTTAAAACGATTTCCCTTGTGTTATCAGATTCCCTTCCAGTGGATTTCTTCAAATCAAGTTCACCTTGAAGATAATGAGATTGCAGACACCTTGGCTAAACCTGGTGTTTGTGATGTTTCGTTACCTCTTACGCCTCTTATCTATTTGGAGCTCTTCCGCAGGGCAAAATGCAAAATAGATCCACTTTGTTCATTCCACCATATCATCACTGATATCGTTATTATCGACCGGGTAGTTCTTTGGCACTTGGTTGTAACAGGCAGGAGCAAACCTTATTAGCTTCCTCAATGGGCATATTTGATCTTTATGATACACTCAAGGTTCTAAGTGTTTTTTACAATCTGTACGAAGGGTTCCCCTGCATCTAACTGCCTCGAACATATTCTTTTAGTGCTTGGGTTAGTTCTCTAGACAGGATCATACTAGGATATTGTTGGTTCTGAATTTCTTTAGATGTAACATTGTACATGCCATAGACCTAATCTAGCCCTGGCAATCTTTGGAGATAAGCAACAACAACAACAAAATATAAGTGTACAAACAAAAGGGTGTCAGAAAATAATTAAACGATTTACTGTAGGTTCTCGAAAGAGTGATCACAAATTGCTATTAGTGATCAGTGGGGGCTCCCTGGATTAACGGGCATTGTCAAAAAATGTCAGGCATGTCCTTACAATTTTCTCCTTGAGGGACACATATTCTTTAGATGGGTACTAGTGTCCCAAATCCGAGGTGACCCAATGATCTTTACCTTCAATTTGTTTATCTCTTCCTTTTATTTTTATTTACTTATTTATTTTTTTCTCCGTCGAGACTACAGACCACGTCATTTTCGTAGTAGCATGTTACAAATGATTAACATCATAAATTTACCTTTTCTTCAAATATAATTTGCTGTGTTTCAAATATCAAAATATTTATCCACGCGTTTGTTGTGCGTGGCGAGCCCCATGTCCTAGGAAAATGAGATCCTGGGGATTGAGTCAAACCGGAATGGTTGTTCTTTTGTAGGCATCACGTCACTTTGTTCTCAGCATCTAGTAAACAGAAATCTAATTTCTGAGTGAGTCAATCGGCTGGTGGTTACCAGACTCTAGGGACTGGTGCTTCTTGGGACTGAAAGATGGACAACTTCTCACGGGGCCTTGTTAAGGATGGATGTCGCTTCAGCGGAGTTACCCTGATCGTATAAGTCTTGGCATCACTGCAGAAATCTGCATTCCTCTGATAGTCTGGGATTCGAATACTGTTTTGTCACATTCTATAATTACTCTAAGACAACGTGCCCAGATGAAGGACAAATTTTCTCACATTTAAACTCATGCAAGTTCTTTGTTTCGATGATGTTTTATTCTTCTTTGTTTAGCTGAATCATCATATGACAAAACTGAATAGCGATCGCACTTTGTGAGATTCTTGTTTATTTCTCCTCCAAATAATGAGTTCTACACTATGTAACCATTCAAAATTGTCTACAAACCGAATGAGGTGAGCCGAATAATTTTAAAATACTAAATTCCTGCTATCTTTTAATAGAAATTATCACAACTTCGCAAACAAGAGCATTTAGATCTATACTGTAAATTTATTTTCGATTTCCCCAAAATGGGTGCACCTCACAAGTATTTAAAATGTTGTTTCGGTGTTATTTCTGACTCTTATCTACTGGATACAAAATGAACGAAAATATTTTAGGAATTTAGGCCGTAAGGCTCACAACAGGAATCAAAATTATTTGCATTAAAAAAAAAAAAACGGTCAGGACTTATTAAAACAAACAACATACATTGGTTCTGTTCTTGCAAAAATATAAAAACTGTGCATCTTAATTGCCCAATAAGTCCATAAATTCTCATTCACATCCAGTGTTTGAATTTCGAAAAATATTGTCGTTCACGAAATACTTGTAGTGTTAAAACTTCAAGTTGCGTAAATTGTGCCTAGTCTGATCACACGAATACAGGCTACAAAATTGAATCAATATGTGCCAATTTCCAACAGTCGTACCCCACCCCACACCACCCCAACAGTCCAGTTTGAGTGCAGTTATAATTAAAGGTCATTTTTAAGGTGTGTCACATTAACTCCAAAAGTTTTCCAGTGAAATAATTTGCTGAATCTTTGATAAAATTCGTAACGCTAGTGTTGCCAGCTTTGTGAGAACTAGAATTAGATCTCAGGTTGGTGCTGGTTTTCAGTCACATATTAAAAGCTTTACGGCCTTTCTAAAGATGACTGAACTGGACTTTTACGAGAAAGGGAAATAGCGTTTTTCTACTTTTTGAAACTGAAGAATGCTGACAGACAAAATGTCGCAAATTTGGACACGGTTTATCTATAGACACTTCTCCAGTATTAACAAGAAAAACGACACCACCTACATAAGTGGTGTTACTTATTTTGAAATTCACAACAAGTTCAGATGTTTCACAGAAGGCTATAACAAAAAAGTAATTCATAACTGCACAAACCATTTTTAAATATAACAGAATATGTAATTTACTACTTATTTTTCATTTTAAATATCTAGTCATCAGATTAGCCATATCATGAAACCATCTTTTAATTTCCAATGCCACCAACCTTTATTTTAATCCCTATGATCTAATCACAAAGAGAAACCGCCCGTAATAAACCACACCTTTATTACGAAAGTATATCGGACAGCTCACCAATAAAATATTCCGCAAATTTTCCTCTCGCTCTCCTAAACTGCTGAATCTCTCAAAACAGTTATTCCTCAGGGGGATTTAAAAACATTATTTTCTCTCAATTCACGCTTTTTACGAAGCATTACGAAACCACTAGAAGGGGGGTATTGGGGGAAGAGAGACAGAGAGAGGGGAGGGCGGGAACTAAACGTCTCTGGGAGACCACAGCAGCATGAATTCTGCAGTATCTACTTTCGTGTTATTCGTTCATAAAGCAGGCGCTTGAAAGCAATTATCTATTTTTGGATTAGCGTTTATCTGCCTCCAGAAACCGACGAAATCCCATTCAGAATCTTCGGGGACTCTTGCGCTTTGATGTCGGAGAATTGGATATGACATTTAGGGAGGGAAGGAGGGGGCGGTTCCAGGAAGGGTGCTCGTCTGCCTCCTGTGAATTCCTCGAATTTAACCCTTCCTCCCGAAAACAAAGCGGAGGCGGGTGTTGAATTAGTTATGAATTCTTTGAACGGATTTAATGTCCTGTCTAAATAAGGAAACAGTAAATATAATTACCAGAAATAGATATGCAATGTTAAAGGAATGAATACATTTAAAGCATGTGAATTATCGCAACAAATAGTCAAGTTTGGAAATTAGTTTTGGACTGTACAAATATATATATATATATATATACACTAACACTACAGAATCATGCTGTTTATAACGTCACGGCTTATGCTAAACGTATAATGGCTTCAAGAAGAAGGCCACTTTCAGGTTCATTTTGAACACTGTTAACGTTTATTTACAAATATTACATGCATGTACCGAACTCAATATAAAAAATGAAAATTAAAGATATTTTGATTCTCAAGTGTAGTTCACCCAATGCCGGATCTTTTCAGAGTTCTCGAGTCTACGTCGAATCTTTTTTTCACTAGATAGTAATAGAGAATTTCTCCTCCATTCTCTATCACCAATCATGATACAACAACTCATGGTGTAATACATATTCTATCGGTTATTGTTTCAACCTGTGAAGGTCGAACTGACAATCGCTAATTTCATGAGGTTTCATTAACCATGGTACTAAATATCTGCTATCATATTTGAGTGACAGGTCATTCTCATTAGTACAAAAACACTAATAACATGTAATGTATCTACCCACAACACTGCTTGTGTGCTGTCAAATGTGAGTGATAGGTTGTTATAGTGTACTTGACAAAGAATATACATTCTTCTCTCCTGAGAACAAATGCCATGTAACTCTTCCCGTATGAAAAATTATACATGCTAAAGAATTCCTACAAAATGAAGATACTGTTAGGATAAATTTTACAGCGTACATTCCTGATTTAAATCCTATATATAATGAGTTCGATGCTAAGGAAAGACGCTTTTCACCATGATTATATCCTCCGGGAGAAAACTCATCAATTGAAACAAATACCATTTAGTGATGGGTGCTCGTGTCCAAATAATTGTTGAATTATCTGATGCTCAGTATGAAGAGAACCATTGCAATTTGTGAAGATCATATCCTTCACTAAGAGGCATACAAATATTTGCTGTTCTCCCTATTAGGCAGAGAAACATTTATACTAATGAATTTTTGGGTAAAACATATGTTGTGATGTTATAAGTGTTTGTACATATGTTTGATTGTATGGAATATTGTATAAATTTTGAACAAAAAAACGCATAATTGAAAAAGTCTTTTAAATAAATCATATAAGATATATTTTTAATAAATTGATTTGCAAGTTTTAAAGTAATTAAATACGTTTTGGTATATGTATATTTGATTAGATGCCTAAAATATAATTCTAAAGGTTGATGAAACATATGCGATTTTTAATTTTTCTCAATTGTATTTGGCTTAATAATTTTAAATAGGAAAATGACAGCGGTAAGTCTCGTAGTAGAGGAAATTTGAAATTTAAATTACATCTGCTTGAATATAACTTTTGCATAACTTTTTCTACAAGCGCCAGAGGAAAATTTCCTTTACGGTCATTTCAATTCCCAACATAACTGTAAAGCAAAATACAAATTGAAAAAAGGAAGTTTATGCCATTTTTCAATCTATTTCTACACTTGCTTAGATTACTAAAATTCAATTTCACTTTACTTTCATGTGCCACCATGATTCCCTCAAAATCTCCTTATCTGATAAAATGGCAAACTTAACTTCGAAATTGATTTAGAAGGGTGTAAAAAATTGTCATTGAAACATTTTTCGTAACTCCCTGCGGGCAATTCGTGCTTCATTATGGAAAACAGGCAGAAACTTGGATGGGAAGAAGCAGTTTGCTGGTGGTGGTATTGGAAAAAAAGAAATGTCCTTTTTCATGTTGGGATTAAACCAGTAAGTGTTTGACATACAGAGTTAATTTCTCTGTCCTTACCCCCTTGCATGTGAGTGACAAAAATTATTCTTTTTATATAAATACATACATCAATTCATTATGCCATGGACAGATTTTTATTTACTTTCCATCTCATCCTTTTATACAATTATGTATAGTCCGCTACGTTCAGAAGAAGAATGTAGTTCAAATAATATAAAAACATTTAGTGAAAAAAAGCACTTTCAATTGTAGAATTACAGGAAGACACTAAATTTTAAGGCAGATAATAATATGGTATAATGAAATAATATGGTAAAAAATGAAAAGTACACAAAACAGAAAGAAAAAAGAAAACGTTTCCGCATATGATATGGAAATAGGGTATGGCATAGCAAATCAATAGTATGACAGAATTCAGATAATTGAATATAAAATAACAAAATTTTATCGTTTAAAGTAAATAATGGATTGCAGAGAATATTGAACAATTAAGTTCCATATTTGCACAATGTTCGTCAACAGTCGTTCATGTCAATTTAATATTATAATAATATTTCAATAATTTTTTAAAGGTAAAAGAAAATATTTACAATTTTGGTACTGATGTACAATGAGTGTGCCTGTTCAGTAGAGAATGTTAAACAAATTGTTTAAAAATTTTTAAAAATGTATTATAGCATTTTTTACTGAACATTTTCAATATTTTTACAAAAGTGAATGAATTTTTTTTTTTCATGTGTCCAGCGTATTCCACGAGTCGAGCAATTGTTGGCAATCGTCTTTATCCCTATGTGCAACTTTAATGCCTCTAATGTAGGCCTAACAATATACATGGCTGGATGAAACATTTGATTTCTTGAAAAGCGGCTGTGATGTGCTATATTCCTCTTTTACTGTTGTTGAGAATTTCGTTTAAGTATAGCATCAGTAAATATTTAGTTTAAATGTTACGAGAGCTGTAATATACGATCACGATGCTAAGTATTACTCCACTACTTTTTAACGACACCCTGAAAAAAATACTCATTTATATGTACCTTTTCTAGCAAAGTTAGATTAATTTTGGCATGTTGCAATTTAGTTAAATTTGCATTTTCATTTAATTAAAAATCCAAATAAATTTTATTGTGGTTTTTGGTAACATGGAAAATAGACGTATAACAGATTTAAAGAAAAGGAATTAATTGGAATATATTGCTGAAGTTGTAAGAAATAAAAACAGATTTCATATAGAATGTTTTACACATATATAGGATATGTGTAAAAGCAATACCATATCATACAGAACAATTTCCCCGTACCATAGTTTCCTTTTCAACAAATATATTTTTTAAAGATTTCATAATTCAAATAAACCTTCTTCTTTGAAAACAACCAAAAAGAAAAAAATTCAACAAGAAAAAAAGAGATTCAAAACAGTTATCCACATATCCTTTTTATCATCCGAAACGAGATGGGGAAAATATTTCGGAAACGATTGCTTCCTAAAAGCAATCGACATCCATAGATTTATGTCACAAAAATAAATAAAGCTTCTTTTAGATTGAAATCCTTATCCACGGCAGCTTTTCATTCCGATTTATAGCTTTCCGCCTATTGCAGTTTCATTTCTTGGCGAAGTAATGAAAGTAGATCAGATCGAAACTTTTCATCGTCGCCTCCTTTGGCTTTCGTGGAAATAAATTCCATGTTTCGAAGCGTCGGGATTATGGAAAGATTAAGGAAAATGTCGAGAACCGAAAAGTTTCTCTTCAGAGAATCGTTGGAGATTTGGTTCATGCTTTGCTTACCTCGCATTCTTGCAGAAATATTATTGAGAAGTGCTTTTCCGAGAGTGAATAAAGTCTCTAGATATTTCTTGTGACAGTTCTTGGAGGCATCGGAGTAGTATTTATGCAGTCCATTAGTTGAGATTACATTGAAGAAAGCGTTTTGTTTCAAAAGATTTGTTGTAGTTTAATCATTTGCTAATGGAAGAGTTTCCAGTACCATTTTTATTTCGACAATCCGCATCAAATCCCATGAAAAATTCATTGCTTCACTATTAATTTTTATTTTTTTACTTACTGTTAACTTTAAAAGTGTGGCAATGTAAATCAATGTTTTATTTTTATTCATGTTGGTTTTGTGACGGCTGCTATTTCTGTGACGCGTTACATTGCATCTACAATATTTCCACTCTTGCGAGACTTATCATAAGCTTATAACATCCTTTTTGCATATTAAATCACACAAAACTTTATTGCTTGGCTATTAACTTATTTTTAAATGCTGTTAATTTTAGGTTGACAGAGAAAAATCTGTTATTTTATGTTTATAAATATTGTTTTCGTAGTGGTTGTTATTTTTGTGTCTTGTCACAGGACAATTATATTATTTTTAATTCTGACAAGAAATAGCATAAGTATTTTAATATTGTAATAATATCCTTATAATAAGGTGGTACAATTTTTCATTTCACATTGTTTTTTGAAACCTATTTCTGTATAATAAATTTTTAAATCAACATTGTAAATTGCTAATAATGATAATTGGGGTATAGGCGAAAAGCATTTCCTTAAAGTCCCAAGTGGTTTTTTTTATATGGAAATACTTATAAACAACCTATAAACTAAGTTAAATGTTATATAAAAATTTGAAAGTTTTATTCATTTTTTTTTTAAACAAGGACGAAAAAATTCAAAACTAGTTAATTTTTCATTTTTACTTCCTTGTATATTACAATTTAAAATTTTCAAATTTTAATCAATTTGTTACCAGATATTTTAATAAGTATACTAATAATTACAAGTTAGAAAGTATTTTTTAGTAATTAAAATGATTGAGGCTGAACATTTTCATTGCAGTTTTTGGCACATTTCATGAACGTAACTTCTATTTTTGAACCGGAAAAATAAAGAAAGCACCAAGGAGTTTTTAAGTCTTTCTTGAGAAAACATTGAGAATTCACTTTTCCTCGTCCTATTTTTAAGAGATTCTTCGAAAAAATGCCACCCAAAAATGAATAGAATCACTAAAGATTTCTTTATAAATGTTAAAAGCCATCGCGGACACTTTCAAATCAATAGTTTTAAGGCCATTATATAACATTTTAACCTGATTATATTGCTGTAGTTTATCATATTTTTTAAAAGTCTTATTATGTTTGATAATAATCGAATCAAGAGCGACGTTTTAAAAGTTATATGTTATATATTTTAAAAATCTTAAAAATGTATTCCAGATAGGATTATATAAATGTAGTGTAAAAATAAATTGATTCATATAGTTTCATAACATTTTTCAGAAAAAGTTATATTGCAACATTGCAGTTTTGAAAGTAAATAAAATCATTTCTGATATTATAATATACATTTTTTACGAATGTTTATTCTCTGTTAAGATATGAAATTGTATTTTCTAATAAACATAAAGGTGTAGAATCTATGCAGGAATTTCAGAAGAATAAACTAAATTCTAATGTTTTTAAATTCTAATGTTTCTAATTCTAATGTAACCTGAATTCCATGCCTATAACCTGTCTTTCATAAATTAAAAGTTACTCTGTATGAATTATAGAATTAATACAAAGTAATTAATAATCTAAATATAGATCATGAATTTACTACTCAGATGATTTACAATCCTTTGTTTTTTTTTAAAATACATTTTAGAAAAAAATATTAGAAAAATAATACATAAACAGGTACTAAAAAATAATGTCTTTCTTAAAAATAATGTTCACACTGAAATTCCGTTACTTTTTTTTTAAGAAATGAGAAAAGTAACTGTTAAGGATAGAAGATAATTTTCTGAAAAGAAGCAAAATAGGACGTCCCTCAGATATTAAAATGTGCGAATTAATATAGTAAAGACACATTTTACTTAATCCCCATTCATACATGTGTTTGCAAAAGACAAACTGCTAATATTTAAAAAGTGTAATTTCCAAAAAAATATTTCAGTGTTAAATTTTACTTAATCACGTAAAAGGTTTTAATTGTTATGAATATTTTAAATACTAAAAATCAAAATGCGGTGAATATGCCTGTCATCGAAAATAAACTATTTTTCACTTTATAAATCGATTTCACTTTATAAATCGATTTCCTTTTTTAAACTTATAATTAAAAATGTAGGTCTTTTAATATTTATTTAATGAATACATTCTCCTTTTTCAGAACCTTAAATAAGTTATCCATTTATGTCTAATTTTTTTTAAAAATCCCTTTCAATACAATTAGAGGAATTCTAAGATAAAAAACTTGAACGTTCATGATTTTAAGAATAATTATGCTGATGTTTGTTTTTAGCAGCAGTTATTGTTTATTCAATGTTCATCAATATATGATTTCCAGTGGAACCTATGAAAATGGTAAACAAGGTTGTTTACAATTTTATTCTTAAAGAGGCTAGCAAATATTTAAAGTTATTTTTTTCATAGTTCAAAAATTTTATTACATTATATTTTAACATTATGTCTAACAATGATAATTTATGGATAGAAAATGTAAACATAGAAAAGAGGCATTTTTAGTTTCATCTTGTACTTTTATAAACAACAATCACAAGAATGCTTTTATCAGAATATATATATATGCTTTTAAATATACCACTTCAAATTTTCCCTCGTTCAGAATAATGAATATTATTGTAAATATTATTATTTTGCTCAACATTGTAATGAATATTATTGTTAAAAAAATCTTATTTATTTCAGAAAATGCAGTTGGAAGGATAAACAAAACAAAGTCATGATATATAAATCATACAACAGAAAGCATATATTGATATAAAAAAATCATACGGCAGATTTTAAAGTAATAGAAACACAAGTTTTAAAAATACCTTTTAAATGTTATTTTTAAACACAATCTACCATTAATAAACAAAGAGTTATTTTTAAATATCTAATGTTATACTATAGTATAACGTTAGATAGTTAAGCATTATTTATTTTGTGATAAAAAAACAAATTCATAGTTTGGAAGTAAATTTCAAAATTCTCGTAACAAACTACAGATCTATTTCGAAGAAAAAAATTATGGAAGTATTTTCATTCGATGCAGGTTTGTAGTGAAGATGAATGGATAAAAGCGTACAGAAAAACACCTGAGAATTCCAAAGTCTCCAGTGTTGCAATTTCACTCTTACACATCGCTAACAAGCTCTATAATAAACAAGGGGGAAAAAGTTGGTTAAACCTGTAGAAAGATTTACACCCTCAAGGAAAGATAGTAAAGTATCAAAAGAAATGCTTTGAAAAGACAGATAAAGAGTATATTTTTTTTAAATAAATATAGAAGATACTTTTACCTGGTCTCAGAAAGAAATGCTCTCTGATTTTTTTAATCCTTACCTTACTGTTGGATTATATTTTTGCAAAGTTTATTGTGTTTTTAGTTTTCGAAACAGATTTTTGGTTTGCTTTTTAGGATGGTAAAGAATTGAAAAATGATTTTCTATTTGGAAACGCATTTAAAAAGATTTAATAACATTTATTTTGGTCTATTGAATTGATTTTACAAATTTTTTAGTAATTAACACATCATATTGATTAAATATATTAAAATACTATTATTTTAAAAACTTATATAACCAGAAAAATTCCATATTTTATTGTAACATAATCGGTTATTAAATATTTATTTGAAAATCAATGAATTATGTTCCTCTTAAATGGAATAAATAGGGGCTGCAAAATTTTTTTGATTTCAAATGTCTTGATCTTTGATAATTCGTTACTAGATCAGCATATTATATGTAGCACATTCAGTATTACATAGTGATATGACGAACCGTTTTCTTTGCACCCATTTTGACACCATACTACGCAAGATTTCCACTGAAAGGGATTTGAATCCTCTTCTCTAAGAACAGGGGGAGGGGGACTTTTGGACTTAAAAATTTATTGTGAGTATGCCCAGCGGATTTATTATGCGGTCCTGTCCAACTTCTCTTGGAGGATTTCAGAATCGAACTTTCTTGGTTCCGAAATAACCATCAGTTGATCAGGACAGAAAAACACTATCCGCTGGATACTGAACCAACAAATAATGAGAAAATTTTGTCTTCCGGGAGGACTTGTACGGGTAACGTCCATGCTGTTGAGTGTCACATCAAAGAAATTTTCTCAAGCAGCTTAACTATCGATACGATGCGTTAATTACATTGCTAGTTATTGTCAAATTTTTATCCGATCTACTCTTTTCTAAAACAAAAAGCAGATTGCAACAAACACGAAAGATGTTCACAAAATGTTTCAAGATGTTCAAATCTTGAAAACATTTTTGCGTTAAAAATGGGCCGAAAACTGGGTAAAAAAAAATTAATATTTTGATATAATATTTTTAACTAATATATATCATCATAATATTTTTTTTTTAATTTTAAACAAATAAAAATTCAAATAAATTTCATACAAATATTTGAAATTTTCAATTCGATGCTCAAAAAATCAAGAAATCTCCAACAGTAAAACTACCAAACTTCCACTACCGCTTTTAATGGAAAACAACAGAAAAGCGAGTTCCTGTGCTTACCTTCGTAAATAAATGAGTGCTCCCGGGCAGAAGAGGGAACACATCAAAACTTAATCATCAGTTCAGGAGTCGGGGGATTACGATTCAATTCAAATCACTGGCGCCAATTCGTTGAAATTACGAATCCCCGAGTCTTTTCTCTCGAAGGAAGAAAACTTCATCTGCGCGGATTACGACCCGGAGTTTATTTCGGGTGACTCCCCCTCACTGCAATATTCAAACAGGTACGGTCATGGAATTCAACAAGAAACGACTCGGTAGCGTGGTGGGAAGGTTGGTGGTAATAGGCTTTCAGGGCGGGTATTATGCTCGATGGCTGGATCGTTAAACTGTTGCCTGCGTAACTTATGTGCAGAACTTTCTGCAGGATGGATTCAGTCATGCAAACTGCAGCTTTAAAGTATATGGAGGTCGTTTACATGTCTGAAAATGGGCATTAACCATAGTAAATGAAGATTACATAAAATATGATTTATTCTTGTTTCTACTACATTCCATGATATTTAATTTTTGAAAATAAATTTGGCATCTTTAGTTGTCATATGACATTTATTAGGTAGTAAGTAATATAACCTCGTATAAGTAAATAGTATTATTTCGTTGATTGTTATTATCACCTATCATTATCTTTCTCGGTATGAGAAGTTCCGGGAATACTTTTGATGGATAACCTCCATGCTGTTGCGTGGCGTATGAGATAAATTGTCTCCAAGCAGCTAACTATCGATACAAGGCATTTATATATGTCAGACACTATGTATGAGGAGTTTTGTGACAGACGTTCTGCACAACACAACATTTCGGTGAATCATTTTTTAATACTTCTGGAAACAGTCAAACCTTACGGATTATCTGAGGATCTTTTTTACTTGTATTACCTTTTCGTATTTCCTTTTTTTTTTTCTAATTTCTTCTCAAGAGCAATTGCATAAATTAAGCTAAAGCAGATAACGGGAGCCTAAATCTGATAGTCAAGCCAAGTCGGCATGAGGACATGGTCAAAAGGTACTAGAGAGCAAATGAACTAATGGCTTAGCCGCTAATGTTCGGCAATTGTGAAATAAAAATGTAAATTCCATAATCTTAATACAATCTACTTGTTTCTAAAACAAATACTGATTGCAACAAACATCAGCAGGTCCAATCCTGAAAACTTTTGCACACTCACAAAAGGCCAAAAATTGGGTAAAAAAATAATATTTTGATATTATCTTTTAACTGATTAAAATAATTTTTTTTTAATTTCAAACAAAATATTTTTAAAATTTTTGTAGCATTAATTCGATGGTTAAAAACAAGAAATCTCCAACAATAAAACTACCAAACTTCCACTTGTCGTATTTCAAATTAAATTTTATTACTTAATGTGTTAGCTATTTTATTTAATTCTGAAAACATTAGGAGACTCGACAATAAAAAGTTCCTTTCATTACATATATTTTTTTATATTAAATATAAATTTATATTAATTTCTAACTATTTCCACAGAAATTTCAGCTCACATATCTAATAAATTAAAATTTTTAAATGTATAAACAAACTTATGTATTTATCATGTATTGAATTAAATTTTATTAAAAAAAAAAGGATTTATCGTTATAAATTTAATGACAATATGAAAAAAATTAATTAAACACCTACATAAAATGCAGATAAAACCTCATTAAAAATTGTCGGAAAAAACCCCCACGATTTCACTTTTTTAAAAGAGAAATTCTCTGCTTTCTAAATTTAGAAACAAATACTTTTTTTCTTTTACTCAAGATGCTCAAAGTCCAACGCTTTGAGGTTGTGAACCTTTCAATAAGTAGGGGAGATAGATAAAAAAATATAAATAAAACTTACTTAGAGGTTGTTAGCGTCGCGTAAGAGTGAAATTTCAACGCTAGATTGTCTATAACTCTCAGATGTTTTTTTGTATACCTATTTTTCAAAAACGAGGTACTTTGCTGGAATAAAAATATTGCCTCGTATCGCGTTTTCCTTTTTTTTTTAAGAAAGGAAAGAGAGTCTAACATACATATGATTTTGAAACCTTGTTATTGGCAAAATAATTTTCCAGTAGGTTAGAGCTATAAAAAGCAGTATTTTTTCATGGTATGAATAGGGTTTGTTTAAAAATGATATAAATTTGTTTCAGCCAGAAGATATTGTTTATATAATTTATTTTATTGATATAAAAAGTTTGAATTCTTATGCTTGTCAATTTAATTACAAGTTTAAAGAAAATTTTAACTTAATTTGTTTAAGGATTGTCAAAAGAATAAATTTTAATATTGTGAAGGTTCATTTTGTGCCTCCATTTTATGATGTACTGAAAATTCGTTTTTTTAACCGATAAACATATATTTATTAATGTATTGGCGTATTTTGAGAAAAAAGTTATGATATTAAAATTTTTTTGATAATTCAAAACTGCAGTGTTATTAAACTATTTTAAAATGCTGAGATTTCAAGTAAGATTTTTAAAAATCTTCATTGGCGCAACAGCATCTTCCTGAAACAAGGCCGTCTGGATACTGACAGATTCCGAGACAGGAGAAGTTTTATTTTTACGGGGTGGGATGGTCATCCCTGCGCAAAACAGTAATATTAGATAGATACTTATGGTTTAAAGTGGATTCCGAAGCACCGTCGGGACTCGAACCCTGTGCCGCCAAGCGCTTTACTCGGCTATCAGGCCCCTAAAAGAATTGCTTTTACAAAATGTTTATTTATACCAAATGAAGTCTTCTATCACTTTTTTTCTGTTTAAGCAAATATTAATTTCAGTTGAAATCTTTTTTAGTCATAAGTTCTCATTATTTAGCATTATTAAGGCACTAACTTTTAGTTCCCGGTGCCACAGATTTCGGATTCCACTCCCGGATGTGCCCGAGATGTTTGTAGTGGTTCGGAATCCACTTTAAACAGTAGCTCCTAGTTTAATATGACTGTAATTCGTTGGACATAGGACTGAAACTCCTACTCCGTAAAAAGGAACAACCCCCTGTCTCGAAATCTGAAGTAATGAGATGGCCTTAGCCCACCACGGGGCTGTTACGCCAATAAAGAAGAAGCCAATAAGTTTAATTTCTGATATGTGTTAATTGTGTTTAATAACTTTCTTTTTTACTTTGTATATTGATAATTCCAAAATAATTAATTATATTTTAGAGGACCTATTTTATTTTGCTTATTTATTTATATATTTCGTTTTATTCGTAGATAATACAGGTGTTCGTTTCATAGGTATTCATTTCTTCATTCATATGTATTCTTTTTATTTCATTCAACAATAAATGATTTTTCTGCATATTTCCCCAAACATCATATTGATTATTGATTGATTATAAATACAATAAATCTTTTAAATGCTACATATTTTTTTTATTTTTCTCTAGTTTGTCAAAATAACACCTACTGAGTTTTATTACATATAAATAACAGAACTTTAACATCATGAGGTTAAGCATTCCTCGATACAACTATTCTCATGCTAAAGAATCATTCATTATATACCATGTATTCCGGCGTATAACACGCACTTTTCAAGCAATAAATAAAATCCAAATTTACTGGTACTTTATATATAGCTAAAAAAAAAACCAGATGGCATAAAAAAAAAAAAAAAATTAGATTTCTGCATATATCTTAATACTGTTTATATAAAAGAAGTTACATACTTTATGAACTTTCCTTATTGGGGCGTATGGCTAGCGGTCTGGCGCTTTTTACCACAAGTTTTTCGGGTTCGATTACTAGCACACGAATGTTTGTAGTAGTTCGGAATCCACTTTAAACTGTAGGTGTCAAATATAATCGTAGAGTATTGTCTTGAGGTTTAGTCAGCCTTCAGCCTTCGTGGTTCCTCGCTAAAATAAAGCTGCATGTTACTCTTAGGCATAACACAGTCGCCTGCGATGGGGTCTTTTGGACCTGGTGTAGGGCTTCCTGCACAAGGGGGGATTAGTAACAGCAAACTTCCGTTATTGGATAAAATGAAAAGTTCATCATATTTCTCTTCCGTTATATCTTCAGGCACATCGTCGATGTCTGTTTCATCTTCACCATCACTGTTACTCTGATCCATAAAATAAATAATCATCTTCCGTTCTATCTAGAGTGTAAGGTATACGACATTCTTAAACGACTTTTGAATTATGTCAGGAAAATTGCATTTCATGCTTGTATTATCCACTCAAACACTATTTCTAGACTGACATGACGCATTTGGACTCCTTTTGTAAAAGATTTTTTATTTTACTTTTTAACATCCACATGATCCACTGTCGTATTAAATTTACTTTGAATGGCTTATTTATACACACATCTAAAGATCGAACTAATGGCGTTAATCCGCCTGGAGTAATTGTCATGTCTGTATTGCCCTCTGTCAGCAATTTCTTCGTATTATCCGTTAAATGGGATTTGAATATGTCCCACACTAAAAGACTTTCTGGATTCATTAAGGCACCTGGATGATTTTGCTAAACATGGCGCTTTTCCACAATTTTATGCCATTTTCACCTGTCCGTGCATCCTTTCACGTGCCCATAAATGATAACACCTTTTTGAAAATTAGATTTCTGCATCTTTTTTTTCTTTTTAAAAATAACCATGGGTTTTAATTTTGTATCGTCCGCTAAGCAGGTGAGCACTACGGTGAAGTGACAGTTTTTGTGACCTGTTGTTTTTATTTGGACAATTTTTGTTCCTTTCACATCCATTCGTCATCATTTCAAATTATATCAAACATCATTGTAGTTTCTTCCCTATTTTTCAATATATGTCAGTAAATATTTTTTTGTCTTCGTAAGTCAGTGACATACTTTTGGAAACATATCAATTTGTTGTTCAATTCTTAAGACGCATTTGTGATATTTCCAAACAAACCCCTCAAAACCATTTTATTAATCAATCACTTTCATCTGTTGAAAGATAATTCAACAGATTAAAGTGACCCATAAAAGTTGCAACGAAGCAACAAATATGGCATTGCTATGCCAGCCGTCAACTGTTTCCTGTGCTACAATAACTGAGAAACCCCACACTTCATAAAATTTCATCGAACATGTTCCATTTCCAAACTGACAGACAAATATCGCTGCAATGCATTGGTTACACTACAAAACCTCACACCGTTGCCTTTTGCAAAACCCAAGAAAACAAATGCAGCGATTTCAGTTAATCTTCTTCCTACACCATCAACATCAGTTAAGGTTGCTGAACCTTGTAAACCTCAAAATTCAAACAAACCTCTCAAAAATCTTTTTACAGGAAAAAGTAAAACTAAAATATAAAAATTAAATTAACTTCAAAAGATATACTATTTAATAAAAAAAATATTCAAAAGACCACCTTCTACTCCCTCAGAATCGACATCTATGTTGGAGTTCCTTTGTAAATGGGAATGTTGTGGAGCACAATGAAAACGAAATTATTTCAGGCTGATTTTTCAATTGCATTGAATTTTCATTGCCATATTGTGATTTTCAACATTTTTTTTTTATCAAATTAATATAAATTTCGTTTATGAAGCACAATTTTTTTACCTCTTATCTGAATTATCATCATCATCATCTCTGGCTCAACAGCCCCATGATGGGCTAAGGACGTCTGCCTAATGGCATATTTCGAGACATGAGATGATGTCTTTTAACGGGGTAGGGTTGTCAGCCCTACGCCCAACGCTCTACATTCATATGATACCGGGACCTACAGCTTAAAGTGGATTTTCAACTACTACAAATATTCATGGCATCGCCGGGACTTGAACCCGAAACCTGTGGTATCTAACGCCAGAGCGGTAGCCACCGGCCATTCAGACCCCTATCTGAATTATACAGCTTTTAATATGAATGATTTTTATCAAATTATTTTTAACAAAATGAAAATATATAATTTTAAATTCTCCAGTTGTACTTTTTTGTTTCACTTCATCTATCTGAAGAGTTTTATAGTAGTTTACCATTTTTATCTTTCTGCTGATTGAGACTTTTCAACCACACAGATAAAAAATTGCGTTTAGCACATGTTGGACGCAGCTTGGCCAACACTGGACCTTTCGCCATTAAATCCCCCCCAACCAACCAGCATTTCCAGTTGCAACCAGCAGCCTGGCTACTAGATCTTTATCAGGTTCCGTGGAAGTTTCGCAGGTCATATTCTTACTATTCCTCCACAAGAAGAAATAGATGCATGTCAAATATGTGATCGTGATTGTAAAGAAATCGGTCCATCCGTTCGATATAATGTGGGCCGTAAAGGAGTTGAGTTAATTTCTGACTTTTACTGCTGGAATGACACGCAGTTCCTCCAGCAAGATGTCCTACTTATTACTCATTCCTAGAAATTTGAGTGGTGGCTGAAAATGGAAAATATTTTTGCAACAAAATTTGAAAATGGCTAATATTTTGGCTAATGTACTTCAATCTATACCACCTCCATTATATATATTAAATTACTTTTAGTGATCGTTCTTTCGAGGAGCTATTGTAAGAAGTTTAATAAAATGTTTGTCTGTATTGATTTTACAGGTGTTTCTTATTTACGTGTTTTTCATATCTTCCTTACGTACTAGTACTTAAACTAGTATCTAGTGCTTAACCATTTTAGCATACACATTCCAATATAAAGTCTGTTCTTTCCGTCTCTTCTATCTCCCTTGCATATTTTCCAGATAGTCTAGAAATAATTTGTAATTTATTTATTTACGAAAAAAAAAAGAATGGGCGAGTGGCTTCTTAGAAACACAATCAGTTTGTATAACAAAGCCTAAACGGCATTGAATATGCATAAATTCTTCAGTATTAGTATTTTACACTCATGTCCATAAATTAAGGATAATGAAGTTCAAGCAAAAAAAGAGACAGAAGCAAAATAAATTTGACTTATTTGTAAAGTCTATTTATTAAACAAAAGGTAAAGAGCAAAAAGATGCTATATGTTTGACTTAATTAATAAAAATTGCGATTTTTACACCCTGGAGCAAATTTCAAAAAGAACCTATTTACAAAAAACATTATAACATGGTAAGTATGATGGTTAATGTGGATTATGTCTCCCGGACGATGCAATACAGGCCTTACAACGCCTAGGCATGCTGAGTATCAAATTATCAATCTGATCTTGGAGAATATTACACCACTCATCTAGCAACGCCCTCCGAAGTTCCGGTTGACAGGTGTATTTTCACAATTCACAAATGTTTAAAAAGAATGAACTAATTAACAAATACCCTTTTGTTAAAATTGTATCGTGACGGAAAACTTAATTTCAATAGATATTTACATGTAAATGAAAATAAATGTTCCTTTAAATTGAAGTGAAAATTAATTTAACTGGTAGTTACAAAATAATTTGAATGAAATTCGACGATAATTTATTTTTAGATTTAATAGTTAAATTTGAAATTAGTTTTGGATTATACAAATCATTTATTATTTTCGAATTGCCTGTGCTGTTACTGGAGATCGTTATGATCAACAAGTGCCCCTAATCAACTTACAATTCTTATGAGGTGACATTGATGCAGATTTCGTTTTTATTCATGATAATACTACAAAAATCAGGCTGCTTGTAACGTCTCTTCCTATACTAGACTCTATGACCTAGACTAGACTATCAGTGTGCACAGGACAAAAAAAAAATCCGAAATCGTTGGGAATCTGAACATCGGTGGGCCCTTTGTTCAACGAACAGCCAAACCGATGAGTGAGGAGAAGACATTGACTTCCATGCTATTACCATATATCAGACTATACAACGTGTCATATCAGAGAATGTCCCGCGAAACAGCTTAATTAATAATACAAGGCGTTTATAAACATTGTCATAATCTTCATCAAATCTGTTTATTTCTAAAACAATCACTGATTGCAATAAACAGCCGCAGGTTCAATTCTG
Source organism: Caerostris extrusa (assembly GCA_021605095.1). Classification (NCBI taxonomy): domain Eukaryota; kingdom Metazoa; phylum Arthropoda; class Arachnida; order Araneae; family Araneidae; genus Caerostris; species Caerostris extrusa. The sequence continues at coordinate 23,822 of BPLR01021641.1, read as the reverse complement.
AAATTTTTGCACTGGGGTCAAAAATCGAGCAAAAAAATGTAATATTTTGATTTAAATTTTTTAATAATTATTTTAATATCAGCAGAATATTCATTTAAAATGTCAAACAAAACGTGTTTAAATAAAATTTTTGTAGCTTTAATTCGATGCTTAAAAACAAAAATCTCCAACATTCAAGCATAAATCAATTTACTCAGGACTAGAAAAACATAATTGGTGAGGTGCTGAACATCAGTGGGCTTCGCGTTCCCCGAACAGCTAGCCAATGGGTGTCGAGAGGCCATTGACTTCTGGGATTACTTTCATATTAACTTTCATGCTGTTGCGTGTCATACCAGAGAAACTCCCTCCAAGCAGCTTAGTTATTGATACAAGACGTTTAAATACATTGGCATAATCTTCATCGAATCTACAAGTTTGTAATGCAAACACTGCTGTCAACAATGGCCAGCAGGTTCAATCCTAAAACCTTTTGCACGTTAACAATGAGCAAAAAATCGAGCAACATTTTAACTTAATTTTTTTAACAGATTAATAACATCAGAATATATACATATTTAGTTTCAAACAAAATAATTGTAAAAATAAAATAAAATATTCAAAACTGTCCATTCGATGCTTAAAAAACAAGAAATCTCCAACAAAAAAACTACCAAACTTCCACTACAGCCTTAATGGAAAACAACAGAAAAGAGAGCGAGTCCGTGTGCTTACCTTCGTGAATAAATGAGTGCTCCCGGGCAGAAGAGGGAACACATCAAAACTTAATCAACAGTTGAGGAGTCGGGGGATTACGATTCAATTCAAATCAGTGGTGCTAATTCATTGAAATTACCAATCCCTGAGTCTTTTCTGGAAGTAAGAAAACTTCATCTGCGCGGATTACGACCCGGAGTTTGTTTTGGGCGACTCTCCCTCACTGCAATATTCAAACAGGTACGGTCATGGAGTCCAACAAGGAACGACTGGGTAACGTGGTGGGAAGGTTGGTGGTAATGGGCTTTCAGGCGGGTATTATGCTCGATGCCCGGATCGTTAAACTGTTGCCTGCATAACTTGTGTGCAGAACTTTCGGTAGGATGGATTCAGTCATGCAAACTGCCTCTTTAAGGTGTAGGGAGGTCGTTACATGTTTGAAAATGCGCATAAACTATGATAAATGAACATTTCATAAAATATTATGTATTCTTGCTTGTATTACAATCTATTATATATTTGTAATTATAAATTTGGTATCTTTAGTTATGATAGGACATTTATTAGGTAGTGAATAGCATAATAACTTAGGGAAGTATGATTTATTATAAGTTCTAATATAATGCCTTTTAGTTTTTAAATTACAGTATTTATAATTTTAATTATGCTACGATGTTCATTAAGTGATTAATAGTATCATTATACATATTTATAAAGTATGATATAATTTATTAAGTATGGTATAACTCATAAAGGGGCCTGAATGGCCGAGGGGCTAGTGCTCTGGCGCTCGGTACCACAGGTTTCGATTCGAGTTCGGCGGTGCCATAGATGTTTGTAGTTGTTCGGAATCCACTTTAACCTGTAGGTCCCGGTATCATGTGACTGTTGAGCGTTAGGGATAGAGCTTACAATCCTACCCCGTAAAAAAGAAAAACATCTCTCGTCTCGAAATCTGCTAGTAGGTAGACGGCCTTGGCCTTCATTGGGCTGTTGCGCCAATGATGATGATAATGATAACTCATAAAGTATGATATAATTTGAACTAATAATAAAGAATGATAGAACTAATGAAGTTCGATGCATTAATATTTATATTCCTCTTCTTCTTCATTGGCCTAACAGCCCCATGGTGGTCTAATGCCGTTTGACTACTGGCAAATTTTAAAACAGGAAATGTTCTCATTTTTACACTGTCATATTAGACTGGGATATACGGTTTAAAATGGATTCCAAATCACTACAAACATCCATGTCTCCCGGGATTCGAATTCCAAACCTGTGGCACAGAGGACCAGAGCGCTAGTCATCAGGCAAATATGTTTATATTATATTCCTCTGATTTTTGATAAATTAGAAGATTTTTATTTTTATTTATATTAGGCATTTACCAGATAGTTAATAGTATCGTTTGCAATGTTCTGAATGAAAATTTGGTTGTTTATAAAATATTGAGGTCTGAATGATCGAGGGACTAGCGCGCTAGCGCTTGGTGCCACAAGTTTCGGGTTTGAGTCCTGGCGGTGGCGTGGATGTTTGTAGTATTTCGAATCCACTTTAAACCGTATGTCCCAGTCTAATATGCCTGTTGCACGTAGGGCTGACAGCCTTACCCCGTAAAAGTAAAAAACCTCTCGTCTTTTAATCTGCCAGTTGGCAGACGGCCTTGGTCCACAATGGGGCTGATGGTGGACAAATGATATTTTTAAGGAAATTCTGCTCACATAAACTGCACATTTTATCATTAGAAAATACATAAAGACTAAAATAATCCTATATACCGAATATGGATTGAGTGATATTTTATTAACAGCATTGAGAGCAATTTTAATATAGCAAAAAAATAAAATGCCTTATAAGATACAAAATTAAGGAAAGCAAAAAATATTTTAAAATTTCCAAAACTATTATTTTTCGCCAAAGTGTAAACACATACATTTTTCAACAGAATAGGGCCTGAATGGTCGAGTGGCTAGTGCTCTGGCACTCGGTATCACAGGTTTCGGGTTCAAATCCCGGCGGTGCCATGGATGTTTGTATTGGTTCGGAATCCACTTAAAACTCGTAGGTCCCGGTCTGTTAAGCCCTCGTGTGCAGAAGAGGACCGTAGAGCTACAAACCAAATACACTGAATAGATGCAATGCATAAAATCTCCAATCCAATAATTTTATTTTCCATACGAAAGGCTTTACATTATTCAATAACACAAAATAAATATTACTTTGTACGTACATTAATATATATATGTATAAATGGAAATGAAATGATACAAAAAAAATATATTTTCTTTATATGCATACAAACATACGCATATGGATGTGTATAAAGAAAATCGTTTTTCTTTTTATCTATGTCTGTTTGATTTAAAAACGTACAGAAAATGTATCGAACAGAACTAATAACATAGCAGCTATTGCTCTCAATTCGTGGTTCAAGAGCAGCTTACGCAGATAGCGTGATGGGGGCCTAGGTTGGAATTCGAAGACAACATTGTTGTTGTCACTGCCCTTGGAATCGGGGAAACTCGTTTGCGTTTGTGGCAATATGTGCTTATAACGTCTAGCATTGATAGCCGGCATGCCTAATGGGAGTTTTCTAGTCTTTCTGCACTTAAATGCGGGACAGTTACTCCTAAAAGTCTTCCCGGATGACACGGCCCTCGTCTCTTCACTGCGGTGGGCTATTCGTGGAGCACATAAGAGGTACATGAGACCCACCGTTGTGCACATAAAAAATGCTATGGCAAAATGAAATAAAATGCCAATATAACTAAACAAAATAATTTAAAATGGAGAAAATAGATTCTGTCTATAAAAGAAAAAAAAATTTAAATTTTGATATTAACAAAATAATATAATTTCAAAACCTTCAAATATTTATCATATTAATTTCTAAAAACGAATGAAAGAGTATTCTTAATCTTATTCATTTAATAAGTCATTCATATAAATCATTTCATTTAATCTGTCATCATTCATTTATTTAAGTGTTTACGAATTATTATCAAGCAATTAAAATTAAAAACTTTTCAATGCGTTTTATTTCGAATTAAATTTTATTAGTTCAGAAACAAAACGTGTGGCCATTTTATTAATTCAGATACCATTAGGAGATTCAACGTTAAAAAAAAAAAAATAGCCAGTGTCTTTTCAATATCTATGAAAACTTATACATACATTTCTTCACAATAAACACAACATTACATTAATTTATTTCTTATTTACACAGAAATTTCTGCTTACCTATTCAATAAAACATAATTTTAAAAGCGTAAACACACCCTTATGTATTCACCATTTAGTGAATTCAATTTTATAATTCAAAAGTGATTTATCATTAAAAATTTAATGATAGTGAGAAAAAAAAAAGTAATTAAAGGCCTACTTAAAATGTATATAAAACCTCATTAAAAATTGTCTGACAAAAAAAAAAAAACACCAAGATTTGACTTTTTAAAAGAGAAATTCTCTACTTTCTAACTTTAAAAACAAAATCTTTTTTTTCTTTTTACTCATGATGCTCAAAGTCCAACACTTTGAGGTGGTGAACCTTTCAATAAGTAGGAGAGAGAGAGAGAGAGAGAGAGAGAGAGTTTTATTTTTATTTTTCATTTTAACTTAGAGCTTGTTAGCGTAGCGTAAGAGTGAAATTTTTAGCGCTGGATTGTCTATAACTGTCACATGTTTTTATATCCCTATTTTGTAAAAACGATGTACTTTGCTGGAATAAAAATATTGCTTGGTATCGCTTTTTCCTTTCTATTAAAAAAAAAAACAGGAAAGAAAGTTATGCTGGAATCTGCAGACGGCATTGTTGTAGCTGCCTCGGAAACGAAAACTCAATGACAAGAGTCCGGCTATATGTGTTTGCAACGTCTCGCATCTATAGCTAGTATGCCTGGTGGGAGGTTTTCTGGGTTTTCTTCCATAAGACACACAAATGCGGGACATTTACCCCTAAAAGTCTTTCCGTAAGTCACTGGCCTTGCCTCTTCGCTACAGTTGGATGCTCGTGGGATACATAAACTGTACATGAGGCCAAACGAAAACGGTGCATAAAGTGTTTTGGCGAAATAAAATTAAATACCAATATAATTAAATAAAATTATTTAAAATGGCAAAAATAGATTTTGTGTATAAAAAAAAAAACATTTAAAATTTACTAAAAGAATTTAATTAAATAATATAATTAAAAAAAAATCTTCAAATATTTAGCTTATTAATTTCTAAAAACATATGAAAGAGAATTCTTCCTCTCATTCATTTAAATGTTTAGTAAAAAAATTATTAAGGAATAAAAAGGAAAAAAATTTCAACTTGTCTTATTTTGAATTAAATTTTATTAGTTCGGAAACCAAAATATACAATGGTAGTCATTTTATTAATCAGACAACAATAGATGACTCATCATGCGCTCTGCCTTTTCATTACACATAAAAATACACATACATCTGAACGTTAAAAAAAAATAAGGCCAGTTGACTTTTCAAGAAAATGGAAACATTTAAACTGAAATTTTAAAATACCATTTGATTGATAATTATTTCTTATTTAAAAAAAAAGTAGAAAAAAATTTTTGCAAATATTTTATTATTAGAAAATATTACAGAACACACAGATGAATATTTGAGCCTGTGTAAAACCTTTAAGTGAATTCAATTTTATAACATATAAAAAAATTACATCATTTAAAATTTAATGATAGTGAGAAAAATAAATAGTTCTTGTTTCAGGATGGAACGATGTTTTAAAACCGGTTTTATACCATTCATCTTCGATTAAGATTTCAGCTCTGTTGTTGATGTAAAATGTCTCCCATTTTGCATAAACTCTTCTTGCTTTAAAGTCAGCCCAAAATCTTTTTTTTGAGGTCAGATGTTCTAACTGGTCATTTTCAAAGTTTCAACATTGTTGACTTGGAACCAATTTTTTTGTGCTGTTACTCGAATGGATAGGTGCATTGTCTTGCTGATTTTAATTTCTCCAGCAAGACATTCAGCATTTGGCAAAAAGATGAGATTTGTTAGGACATTTTGGTATCCTTGTGAATTCATTCTATAAACTGAATGCAATTGATATCCCTCACCATTGTAAAAACGATGTACTCCCTCCACCCTAATTGGCGCTTTTCTTTTTCATTTTATAAAAATATTGCTTGGTATTCCAGCCATCTGGTCCATCCAAACTCAAATTTTTTTCTTCAGAAAAAAAAAAATCCATTGTTTCCAGGTCAGGACTTTCTGGCCAAAGTTCAAACGGCATTGTTGTAGCTCCTTCAGTAACTGAAAACCCAATAAATTTTGCTGTGACAGACCCTTCTAATTGTGTTATAAATCGTTTTTTGACAAACGTCGTCGGAATCATTTCTATTGAGTAGTATGCCTGTTGGCAAACTCTTCTCACGCGGTTTTCTTCCTCCAGATTCTTTTTACACAAATGTCTTTCAATTTTTTAAAAGTTGTTGACTGCAGTCACTGGCCTTGCCCCTTTTTAATGCTCAATAGCAGTTGGATGCTCGTGATACATAAAAGTACATGGAGGCTAAACAAAACGGTGCATAAATCCTTACCCTGAAATAAAATTAAATACCAATATAATTAAGAAAATTATTTAAAATGGAAACAGCAGCGTTGTCCCAAGTTTCAAAGTAATGGTAATCATTTATATCTATAGAAGATTGAAAGTATTTGCCTTTTTTAAAAACACTTTTAAAAATTAAAGCTTTTTTTTCTACGTAAGTGAAAATTTTATTTCAACTTTGTAAATAATCTACAGTGCAGCTTTCTTTGCAGAATGCTATTGGAGCTGCTAAGCAAATTATTTTTGCTACATTGTATTTCTTATCAATGAACTTTAGAAATGCTTTTCAGCTTTAAACCTTATTTCATTTTATATTTTCAAAGTTTGAATGCTATTTCCTTAAAGTCAGTATCATCGGCTCGTAGATTTCCTTGTACGTCAGGAAAATGCCAAGGTATTCATCTACTTTGTCTCCTGGTTGGAATTGAAAATTTAAGTGATCCCAAAAATCTTCAGCCTCCATATTTTAATACTTGGTCTATATATTATTTAAGCAGCAGTGATCCATATTTTACGCTGATATTTCAAATAAATTTTGTTATCCCAAAATGATTTATCATTATAAATTTAATGACAATGTGAAAATAAAAATAATTAAAATTTTTTGTTACGTACATAAAAACCCCATTAAAAATTGTCGTGAAAAACAAGATATTACTTTTAAAAGAGAAATTTCTACTTTCTAACTTTAAAAACAAATCATTTTTTTCTTCTTACTCATGACGTTCAAAGTTCAACACTTTGAGGTGGTGAACCTTTCAATAAGTAGGGGAGACAGTTTTATTTTTATTTTTTTTTATGTTGGGCTTAGAGCTTGTTAGCGTAGCGTGAGAGTGAAATTCAGCGCCAGATTGTCTATACCTCCAAGATGTTTTTATGTACCTATTTTTCAAAAACGAGGTACTTTGTTGAATAAAAATATTGCCTGGTATCGCGTTTTTCTTTTATATACATAAAAGGAAAGAAAGTCAAACCTATCAAAAGAGGATTTTTACGTATTTGTTTCAACGAGAAATATGATTTTGAAACCTTGTTATTGGCAAAATAAATCATTTTCCAGTATGTTGGAGGTATAAAAGTAGCATCTTTATTTTTTATGGTATGAATAGGGTTTGTTTAAAAATAATATAAATTTATTTCAACCAGAAGATATTGTTTATACAATTTATTTATTGCTGTAAAAATTCAATTCATATGCTTGTCAATTTAATTACAAGTTTAAGAAAAAAATTTAACTGTCGTGCATTTTTAGTGTAATAACTTTTTTTGATGTTTTTTTTAAGTATTATCAAATGAATGAAGTTATACTATTGTCTATATTTTGTGTCTCATTTCATGATGTTACTCAAAATGCGGTTTTCTTTACAGACGAAAATTTATAATTATTAATGGATTGGCTTACTTTGAGATAAAGTTATTCTGTTGTCGAAAGAATGAAGTTTTACTATTGTCAAGGTTTATTTTTGCCCGCATTTTAATGTTACGAAAAATGCGTTTTTTTTTTTAGAGAAATATATACTATATTTATTAATAGACTGACGCACTTGAAAATTTATGCTATTAAGATTTTTTTTATAACAACTTGAAACTGAGTGTTAAGTTATAAATTATTTTAAAATTCTAAGATTCGAAGGAAGATTTTAAAAAATTCCTCATTGTCGCAACAACCCCATTGTGTCCCAAGGTAGTCTGCCTGCTGGCAGATTTCGAGACAGAAGAAGTCTCCTTTTACGGGTCAGGGTGGTCATCCTTACGCCAGCAGTCATATTAGACCGATATCTATGGTTTAAAGTGGATTCCGAATCACTACAAAGCATTCATGGCACAAAGTCGAGACTCGAACTGTGTGGCCAGCCAAATATGACTGCAGGGCATGACAACCCTATCCTGTAAAAAAGAAAACATATCCTGTCTCAAAAATCTGCCTGTAAGCCTTGGGCCCACCATGGAGCTGTTTCACCAATGAAGAAGATTGATTTGGTTTGTCGCTCTACGGTCATCTTACGCACACGAGGGCTAAAAACAGACCGGGACCTACAGTTTAAAGTGGATTTCGAACCACTAGCAAACATCCATGTCTCCGCCTGGATTCGAACCTGGAGCCTGTGGTACCAAAAAGCCAGAAAGCTAATCAATTGTTCATCAGGCCGCCCAATGAAGAAGAAGCCAATAAATTTGTTTTTTATTTTTAATTTCAGATATGTGTTAATTTCATTTTTTTATTTTATATATTTATAATTCCAAAAAAAGTTCATTATATTTCCATACAGATTAAAATTTAATTTTATTATTATTTCTTTTTAGAAGGAACATTTTTATTAATCAACATGAAAAATTATTTTAATGGAATTTAATATTCGAGTTTTTTTTATGGTTTTGACTGTCTAACCAAAAGACTGTAAACACTTTTTAATTATAACCAAGATTATAAAAAAAAAAATTTTTTTGAGATTCTAGGTTTTGAGAAACCATAAATTTTTACGTAACCATAAATAATGATGCATGTAAAGCAAACTTAAATCTTGAATATTCTACCACAATAACAAGTCTTACCATAATTTTTCGTGAATTTCAGATTCAAAACATTAAATGCACAAATGTCGGCTGAACTTTTCTGGCATTGGCATATAAAAATGCATACATTTCCTATCATTCCATTCAAAATTCTATACGATCATTTTCCAGGGTTTACGTCAAACTATCCGAAAAAATGGTATTCATACATATATTTATGCTACCTGTGTAGAAAATTCGTTATGTGATAAATGGATATAGATTTTGTTTACATAGCAATCAAAGAATTCTGCTTTAGAAAATAAAATAAAACATATTTCCTTATCGTTATATAACCTATTTTATTTCGCTTTATTTATTCATATATTTTGCTTTATTCGTAGGTAACAGCATTATTTTCATATTATTTTCATATAGGTATTCTTTCATTCATAGGTATTAATTCCTTCAATTATAGGTATTTTTATTTCATTTAACAGCAAATGATTTTCCTGCATGTCATTCCGAACAACATACATTAAGAAATACAATAAATCTTCTAAATGCGGCACACTTTTTATTTTTCTCTAGGTTATGAAAATAACACGAACTGAGATTTAGTTATCTATTAATTACAGCTCTTTAATATCCTGAGCATAAGCATTCTTGAATAAAGCTATTATCAGGCTAAGCAATCATTCATTATATACCGTATAATCTGGCGTATAACGAGCACTTTTAACACAAAAAAAATAAAATCCGAATTTACTTGTACCGATATAAAAAGGACAGTTTAAAAAAAACAGATGAGAAAAAAAATTATATTTTTGCATACATCTTAATACTGCTTATTTAAAAGAAATGGTATACCTTATGAACATCCATTATTGGATAATATGATGAGTTCATTATGTTGGTCTTCCGTTATATCTGCAGGCATATAATTGATTCCTTCTGTTACTCAGATCCTTAAATAAATAATCATCTTCCGTTTCACTTAGATTGTTCGATATACATTTTTAAATGACTTTGGAATTATGTCGGTTTTAATTTCATTCCATTATTATGTACTCGCACACTATTTCGACTGGTATGACACATTTGGACTCTTTTTGTAAATGGACTTCTTTTGTTTGAACCTTTAAAATCCACATATTTCACTGTCATTTTTAAATTTGCTTTGAATGTTTTATTGATGTACACTAAGGTTGAATTAATGGCATTAATCCCTAGAATAACTATCACGCCTCTGTTGCACTCTGTCAGCAATTTCTTTGCATTATCCGTTAGATGGGATTCCGAACATGTCCCAAACTAAAAGAAATGGAATTATGTCGGGTTTAATTTCATTCCATTATTATGTACTCGCACACTATTTCGACTGGTATGACACATTTGGACTCTTTTTGGGACTTTGTTGTTTGGATCTTCTAAAAATCCACATATTCCACTGTCATTTTAAATTTGCTGTGAATGTTTTATTGATGTACACTAAGGCTGAATTAATGGCGTTAATCCGCCTAGAATAACTATCACGCCTCTGTTGCACTCTGTCAAGCAATTTCTTTGCATTATCCGTTAGATGGGATCTGAATATGTCCCAGACTAAAAGACTTTCTGGATTTTTTAAGGCATATGGGTGATTTTGCTAACATTTCCTGTCCACAATTTTACGCCATTTTCGTCCATCCATCTTTTCTCGTGCACATGCATTAAAGGTGTTTACATGAAGAAAAGACCTTTACAGACATTAGATTTTTGCATCGTTTTTCTTAAAATAACCATGGGTTTTCATTTTGTATCGTCCGCTACGTAGGAGAGCACTACTATGAAATGAGATTTTTCATGACCTGTTGCTTTTATGTGAACCATTTTTGTCCCCTTAGCATTTAATTGTTTTACTTCATATCCTATCAAACATTACTGGAGTTTCATCCGAAGTTCCAAAATAGGACAGTAATTTTTTTTTTTTTTTTTGTCGTTGTAGGTCAATAACATACTTCTGTTTCAATAACATACTTCTGCATCAATTTGTTGTCCAATTCTTTAGGAAGCATCTGTGAATTTACAATTCAATAAATTTGGACAACAACCGTAATCAATAACTATAATAATTTATGAAAAACAACCATACATCAATTACACCAATTCAAATTTGCTTTAAAATTTTCGCTTTCATTTGCTTTTTTTTTTTTCTCATTTTAAGGTAAATAAACGTACACTGTTTCTTGTTACTATAAATCATTCTAACAATTTTCTTGGACCCAATTTTGCAACACTTTTCTTCTAGGATAAGCCATTTTGTTACTCCTTTACGCAAAGCATATTTATTGCTTCGCAGTTTTGTCATTTCATAATAATTTTCGTTCATTTCTCTTACACTTACGTATAGAACTTTCAATAACCTCAAACATCCTTGCTACAGCATGATTTCCATTTTCTTTTGTAAATTGAATCCTTTTGATTTTGAAACAGCACTGTGTTTGCTTCGTTTCGCAGGACCCATATTTACTACTGAAGGCGATACTATGAACTTTATTGAATTTGCTACAGAGAGCATAAAAAGCCCTAGGCGCGTTCTGATTTTTCTCAAGATAAGTCATCTGCCTTATGAGTCACATGAAATAGAGGAAAGAAATGAAGTCTCGCATTCCAAAACTTAACTCCTGTTTAACTCACAGTTTTGTACTATAATCAAAGGCTTAAGATAAATTGCCCATTCAGACAACAAAATTCTGGCAATTTTTATTGTTAGTGCTGTTGAACAAAATTGCTTGACCTAATGTGTTGATCTCTCTGAGGGTCTATCTGGTATCTCTTTTCACAGTGAACTTCTGCCTAGGTGAACAAACAAACGGATCTTCCTGGCTATCTAAGGCAACTTGCTATCGAGAGAATTAATAATATTCCATTTGAAGCAATCTGCGTGTATACATATGGCATTACGAATGATAGTTATTGTTCTGGCAGATGATTTTAAATCAAAGATCATGTCATAAAAATTCAGAAGAGGAACCCTGACTTCTGCTCTGTTTTTCTCAGTGAATTATTAACCATAAATGAAGGCCTTGACTTAGTTGAGTGAACGCAATGAAATGAATAAAATTTGTCGATAGTAAAACACTTGGCCAATCTGCACAGTTTGAGGAACAATATTGGAATTACTATACTCAAATAGTTAAAAACGACTTTCCTTTGCCTTATTGGATCCACTTCCAGTGGATTTCTTCTGGTGTTGGCCTTGAAGATAATAGGATTGCAGACACCATGGCTAAAGTGAGTGCTTGTGATGCTTCGTTACCTCTTGCATCTTTTATCTATTTGGAGCTCATTTCCAAGGCAAAATGCAAAAATAGATCCACTAGTTTCATTCCACCATATTATCAGTGATATCGGAGTTATCCACCGGATAGTTCTCTGGAACTTGGTTTGTAACAGGTATGAGCAAGCCACTCTTATTAGCTTCCTCAATGGGCTTCTTAGATCTTTTAGATATACTCAAGGTTCTAAGTGGTATACAATATGTATCGTGTTCCTCTACGGCTGACTCCCCGGAACATATTTCTGAATGCTTGAAGTTCTTTAGAGAGGATATTACTGCCTATCTATTGTTAGTTCTGGATTTCTTTAGGATGTATCATTGTACATGCCAAAGAGACCTGGTCTAGCCTTGATAGTCGTTGGAGATAAGCAACAACAACAGAACATAAGGAGAGTACGAACAAAGTGGGAAGGAGAAAATAATCAAATTTTACAGTAGATTCTCGAAAGAATTATCACTAATAGAAATTTAAGATTTACAGCAGGAGCACCTGGAGTAGCGTGCACTACCAAAAAATGTCAGGCATGTCTCAAAAATTTTCTCCCTAAGAGATACATTTTCTTTAGATAAAGGTGTCACGAATCCAGGGTGATCCAATGATCTAACCTCCATTCTTTTTTTTTTTTTTATCTCTTCCTTTTATTATTAATTATTTACTTATTTTTTCTCCTTCCGGATTGCAGACCACATCATTTTCATAGCAGCATGTTGCAATTCATTAACATCATGAAATTTCCTTTTCTTCCAACAAAATTTATTATGTTTGAAAGGCCATAATTTTTATCCACATGTTTGTCGTATGGAGACAGATATCCTGGGAAAATGGAATCTTGGCGATTGAGTTCTTGGTTGCGGTTTTTTGTGGGAAAACGTCACTTTAGTCTTCACTTCAGAAAATGGGAATCTAGTTTTCGAGAGTATCAATAAGCTGAGGGTTACCAGACTCTAGGCATAAAGGAAAAAATAAAAACTGGAGCTGCTTAGGATTCAAATGACGGACATTTTCCCAATCGCCTCGTTAAGAGTGGAGGTATCCTGATCAGTTCTGGCTAATACCACTTCAAAAATTTGCATTCCTTTGTTAGTCTGGGATCCAAATACTTTTTGGATCCCTGAAGTATTTTTTTTTTCATTCTATGATTCCTCTAAGATTTCTTACCCAGGTGAAGGCCTAATGTCCTCACATTTACGCCCATACACAGTCCCTCGTCTCGATGCCAGTTTAAGTGAATCACCACATGAGAAAATTGAATGGTGATTTAATATGTAAAATTCTAGGTGTTTTTTTTGCTCCAAATAATGAATTATAGATAATCTCACCATTAAAATTGTCTACAATCAATGGGAGATGAGCCGAAAATTAATAAAACAATTAATTATTGCTTTTTTTTTAATATATAAATTATCACAACTTCTCAAACAACAGTATTTTTATCTGCGAAAAATTTTCTGGATTTCCCCATAACGGTTGCACATCAACGGTTTGCAGTATTTAAGTTCTAGTTTGTGTCCTCTCTGAATCCGATCTACTTGATACAACAGGCAACGGAAATGTTTGAACAATTTAAGCCGCAAGGTCTATCAGGAATCAAAATATCATTAAAAATACACAAGACTTATTAATTTAAATTATATAAAATTAACATTCCTTAGTTCTGCTCTTCAAGATTATAAAAGCTAGATATCTCAATTGCCCAATAACACCCAAAACACCACCCGCACCGATGTTTCAATTGCGTAAAAATATGGTCATTCATAAAATAATTGTAGAATCAAAATCATTTGTTCATCTGTGCCTCGTCTGATCATACGTATACAGGCTGCAAAGTTAAATACAAAAGTGCTAATTTCCAACACTCGTATCCATCAAATTCCAAAGCTTGTTTTCTGGAGCAACTTAAAAAGATAATTCAAATTAAAGTGCCCATAAGTGACAATGAAACTAGAAAGTTGGCATCGTAATGCCAGCTGTCAATTGTCTCCCTATGCTGCAATGACTAAAAAAAAAACACACTTCACAAAGTTCTGTTAACATATTCTATTTCCAAAATGATAGACTAATATTAGTGGAATACATTGCCCACCACTAAAAGCTCACATCGTTGCCTTTTGCACAACCTAAGTAAAGAAATACCGCGATTTTAATTCATGTTGTTGAACCTTGTAAACCTCAACCTTCAAACTAACCACTCAAAAATCATTTTATAGGGAGAAGTAAAACTAAAATAGAAAAAAAAATAATTTAATTTCATAAAACATACTATTTAATAAAAACGATTTAAAAGACCATCCTCTACTTTCTCAGAATCAACAAGTATATCAACTTTACTCTGTAAATGGGAATGTTGTGGATTACAATCAAAATGAGATGATTTCTGGTTGATTCTTTAATTGCATTGAATTTTAACTGACATGTCAGGGATTTTCAACTTTTTTTTTTATTATCTGGTTAATATTATTCACGTTTATAAAGCACAATTTTAATTAATTTTTTTTCACGTCTTAATTATACAGCGTTTAATACAAATGATCTTTCTCAAATTAGTTTTGACAAAAATGGAAAATACACAATTTTTGTATTATCCTTTTGTACTTTTGTTGTTCTTACTTTTACACTATTTAAATTGACATTTTTTTCTATCTGAATAATTTTATAGTACTTTACCATTTTTATCTTTCTGTTAATTGAGACTTTAACCATATAGATAAAAAATTGCGAACATTACCATTGTTTGGCGCAGCTTGCCTACACTAGACCTTTCGCAATTAAACCCGACTAACCAACTAATTAATTCAAGCATTTCCAGCTACAACCAGCAACTTGTCTACTAGACCTTTATCGGATTCTATGGAAGCTTCACAGATCATAAAGTTCCTCTACAAGCAGGAATAGACACATGTCAAATATGTAATCTAATCGTGATTGTAAAGGGAATCTGCCCATCCGTTTGATACAATGTGGGCAAAAAGGTTTTGTTTGGCCCATGTGATTTCTCGAAAAGGGACATATGTTAGCTTTTTCCGAGTTCCAACTGCAACCCCTGGGGATATACGAATATTTGGCAAAATGTTTCAAATTTGTGCAAGGGTTATCTGTATACTCCTTCCTCAGTATTAAAAGGAAACAAAGACATCTGTGGAAGTGGTATTACTTATTATGATCATGATAAAAATGTCAGCGGCTTCATGGAATAATGTAATTCATAAGTTCATTAAAATTTTTTAATATAATGGAATATGTAATTTAAAACTTATTTGTCATTTTAAATATCTAGTCATCAGATTCCCTATATCATAAAACCATCATTTAATTTCCAATACCACCACCTTTATTTTAATCCCTCAGATATAATCACAAAAGAGAAACCACCCGTAATAAGCTACACTCCTTTATTACGAAAGTATATGGGACAGCTCACCAATAAAATATTCCGCAAATTTCCATCTCGCTCACCTAAACTGCTGATTCTCCCAAAACAGTTATTCCTCAGGGGGATTTAAAACCATTATTTATCTCAACTCATGCTTTACGAAGCATTACGAAACCACTAGGGGTTAAGGGGGAGACAGAGAGGGAGAGCTAAGCGTCTCTGGGAGACTACAGCAGCATGAATTCTGCAGTATCAACTTTCGGCTTATTCTTTCATAAAGCGGGCGCTTGAAAGCAATTATCTATTTTTGGATTCGCTCTTATCTGTCCTCCAGAAACCGACAAAATCCCATTCGAAATCTTCGGGGACTCTCGCGCTTTGATGTCGGAAAATTGGATGTGACTTTAGGGATGGAAGGGGAGGGATTTCAGTGAAGGGTGCTCGTCTGTTTCTCCCCCATGTGAATTCGGATTTAACCCCTCTTCCTCTCAAAACAAAGCGGAGGCGGGTATTGAATTAGTTACGAGTTCTTTAAATGGATTTAAACGGAAGCAGTAAATATAATTACCAGAAATATATATGCAATGTTGAAGAAAGGAATAAATTTAGTGTATGTGAGTTACTGCAACAAATAGCGTTTTTGTTGTTAAAACTCGTACTGTGAATGGAAGATTTAATTTTAATAGATATTTACTTGCAATTCTCTATCTCTATCTATCTATCTATTTCCCACAGATGTCAAAGTCAATACTAAGAACCTAAAAAGAAAAAAATTACAATTCCAAATGCCGGGAAAATTAAATTGAAATTGAAATTCCATCTGCCCGGGAAATTTAAATTGAAAATTGGTTTTTTTTTTGGACACTGTAGTATATATATATATAATTTGCTGTTTTCTAATAAACTATGTTGTTACTGGAGATCATTATTATCAGCAATTTCTCCTATACAACTTGCAATTTTTATGAAATGCCTTGCTGCAGACTTCTTTTTTATGGACGATAATACAGTAAACTTATATTTCTAAAGAGTTCCTAGAAAATGAAAATATCGCTGGGAGGGCCAGGGCAGATTCCCGATTTAAATCCCATACGTCATGAGTTGGATGCTAAGGAAAGACGCTTCTCAACACGATTATATCCTCCGGGAGAAAACTCATCAATTGAAACAAACACGCATTAAGAAATGGGTGCCCGTGTCCAGACAATTGTTGAATTAACTGATGTCAGTATGAAGAGAACCATTGCAATTTGTGAAGTTCATATCCATTACTAAGAGGCATACAAATATTTGTTGTTCTGCCTATTAGGCAGATAAACATTTATACTATTGAATTTTTGGGAAAAACTTTGTTTGATTCCATATATATGCATTCCATTCATTTTTGCGTTTGTATGCCTTCTTTGTCTTTTAAGCATAGAATATTGTATAAATTTTGAACACAAATGCGTATTTTTAAACGTCTTGTAAATAAATTATGTAAGATATATTTAAATAAATAAATTTGCAATCTTTAAAGAAATTAAATAAGTTATGGTATATATATTTGATTAAATATTTAATTTGATTATATTTGATTAAATATTTAATTAGATGCCTAAAATATAATTCAAAGGCTTGATCAAACATATGCGATTTTAATTTTTCTCAATTGCATTTGGTTTAATAATTTTAAATAAGAAAAGGACAGTAGTAAATCTCGTGTTACACGAAAGTTGAAATTTAAATTACATCTGCGGGAATACAACTTTTGCACAACTTTTCTACAAGTGCCAGAGGAAAATTTCCTCACAGTCATTTCAATTCCCTACATAACTGTAAAAGCAAAATAGAAATGGAAAAAACGGCATAAACTTCTTTTTTTAATCTATTTCTACACTTGCTTAGATTACTGAAAATCAATTTCACTTCACTTTCATGTGCCACCGTGATTCCTCAAAATCTTCCTATCTAATAAAATGGCAAACTTAACTTCGAAATTCGATTTAGAACGGTGTAAAAAATTGTCATTGAAACTTTTTCGCAACTCTCTCCGGGCAATTCGTGCTCCATTATGGACAACAGGCAGAAATTTGGATGGGAAGAAGCAGTTCGCTGGTGGTGGTATTGGAAAAAAATTTCCTTTTCATGTAGGGATTAAACCAGTAAGTGTTTGACACACAGAGTTAATTTCTCGCTCCTTTCCGCCTTTGCTTCTATGTGACAGAAATCAATCTTTTAATATAAATACATACGTCAATTTTATATGCCCTTGACATATTTTTGTTTACTTTCTATATCATCCTTTTATGCAGTTATATGTAATCCCATACCAGTTTAGAAAGTGAGGTTAGTAAAAATAACAAGTTTTAATGAAAAATAAATAAAAAACACTTTCAATTGCAGAATTACAGAAATGCACTCGATTTTATGTTAGATAAAAATATGGCATGTTACTATACAAGCAACATAATCATGAGTAAAAATGAAAAGTATACAATACAGAAAGAAAAATAACGTTTCTACATATATGAAAATATGGTGTGGCATAGCATATAAGTAGTATGATAGTACTGAGATAATTGAATATTATATAACAAAATTGTATTGTTCAAAGTAAAGAAAAGAATGCAGAGAATACTGAACAATTAAGTTTCATATTTACACAATGTTTGTCAACAGTCGTTTATGTCAATTTAATATTATAACAATTCTCCAATATTTTTGTAAGGTAACACGAAAATATTTACAATTTTGGTACCGATGTACAATGAGTTTCTGTCTGTTCAGTACTGAATGGTGAATAAACTTAAAGATTTTCTAAAAATATTCAGTAGAAAATACTATAATACTTTTTTCAATATTTTTCTACAAAAATGAATGTACTTTTCCCGTCTGTCCAACATATTCCACGAGGCGAGCAATTGTCTTTACCACTGTCTGCAACTTTAATGTCCCTAAGGCATGCCAAACAATATACATGGCTGGATGAAACTTCTGGTTTCTTAAAAACCGGCTATTATGGTGCTATATTCTTCTTTTTTACTGTTGTGAGTTCCACTTAAGTATAGCATCAGTAACTATTCAATTTAAATGGCACGAGAGCAGTAATAAACGACCACGATGCTAAGTATTATCCAATACTTTAATCACACTCTAGAAAACAATACTCGTTTATATGTTTCTTTTCTATCAAAGCTATTTATCAATTTTGATAGGCTGCAACTTAGTTAAATTTGCATTTTAATTTAATTAAAAATCCAAATAAATTTTATTCTGGTTTTGGATGCATATTAAATAAATGGATAGCAGATTCAAATAAAAGGATTTATTTGGAATGTTTGTAAGAAATACAAACACGTTTTCCTACATATTGCTTTTACACTTGTATGATATGTATAAGGCAATAACAAACCATACCAAGCAATTTCCTGTACCATAGTTTCCTTTCAATGAATTCATTTTTTAAAGATTTCATAATTCTAATAAATCATCTTCTTTGAAAGCAACCCAAGAGAAATGAAATTCTACAAGAGAATAAAAAGAGAATCAAAACAGTTATCCATATATCCTTTTTATCATCTGGAACGAGATCGGGAAAAATATTTCGAAACGATTGCTTCCTAAAAGCAATCGACATTCATAGATTTATGTCACAAAAATAAATAAAAGCTGCTTTAGATTGAAACCTTTATCCACGGCAGCTTTTCATTCCGATTTATAGCTTTCCGTCATTTGCAGTTTCATTTCTTGGCGGAGTAATGAAAGTAGATCAGATCGAAAATTTTCATCGTCGCCTCTTTTTTGCGTATCGACACTTTGGCTTCGTGGAAAATCAATTTCATGTTTCAAAGCGTCGGGATTATGAAAAGATTAAGGGAAAATGTCGCGAATCGAAAAGTTTCTCTTGAGAGAATCGTTAGACATTTGGTTCATGCTTTGCTTATCTCGCATTCTTGCAGAGATCTTTCGAAAAGTGCTTTTCCAAGATGAATAAATGAATAAGATAAAACCAGATGATGAATCCAGATATTTCTTGTGATTGTTCTTGGAGACATCGGAGTAGTATTTATGTAGTCCATTAGTTGAGATTACTTTGAAGAAAGAGCATAGTTTCAATGAGTTGTTGGGGTTTAATCCTTTGCTAATGGAAGAGTTTCCGACATCCTTTTTACATATTAAATCACACAAAACTTTTTATTGCTTGACTATTAACATTATTTTTAAGTGCTGTTAATTTTAGGTTGATAGTAAAATTTTATGTTATTTTATGTTTATGCATATTGGTTTTGGGATGGTTTTTACTGTTGTATCCTGTCGCAGGGCAATTATATTATTTGAACTCTGACAAGAACTAGCACAAATATTTTAATATTCATACAATAAGGAATAATTTTTCATTTCGCATTGCTTTTCTAAACATATTTCTGTATGATAAATTTTTAAATCAACATTGTATAAAAAGTGGGTAATAATGTTAATTTGAAGGATTTTTTGACAAAGAGGTATTTCTTTGGGGTTCAAAGTGTGTGCGTGTGCGTGTGTGTGTGTGTGTGTGCGCGTGCGTGCGTGTGCGTGCGTGCGTGTGTGTGCGTGCGTGTGTGCGTGTATTAATACCAAATGTTTTTATTTAGCTATTTGGCCACCAAATATTTTGATATTTTAATAAGTATAATAATAATAAGTTTAACAGTATTTTCCACTAATTAAAGTGTTTCATGTTGAAAAAATTTTCATTCGCAATTTTTGGCACATTTCATAAAAATAAACTTTAACTTTTGAAGCGGAAAAATTAAGGCAGATTAAAAAAGCGCTGAGGAACTCGTAAGACTTTCTTCAGAGAACATTGAAAATTCAATTTTTCATCACATATTTAAGAGATTGTCTTGGAAAATACCATCCAAAAATGAATAGAATCACTAAAGATTTTTTATGATGTTAAAACCATCGCGGACACTTTCGTCACATCGCAGCTTAGTTTGAGCAAAGAAAAGTTTTTAGTTTCATCTTGTACTTTATAAACAAGGATGTTTTTATCAGAATATATATGCTTTTGAATATACCGTTTCAAATTTTCTTCTTTCAGAATGATGAATATTATTGTGAATATTATAAATATTATTGTGTTGCTCAAAATTATAACGAATATTATTGTTGAAAAAAATCATTTATTTCTGAAAATGCATTTGAAAGTGATAAGCAAAACTAAGTCTTTTAAGTTTTATATAATTAAATGAGAAATTTTTTTGTAAACAAAAAAATTTCAATTCTATTATTTCAAATTTGCTATATTAAATCTGATCTATATCTGATATCATTATCGCAAATGTCATCAAAAGTATTTTAAAGTTAAAGAATATACATTAAATTTTAAAAGTAACTCAAGTCAAACAACTTAGTTTCTTCGAAAAAAATTATGTGGCTTTTGTTTTATAAATTTTCATTTTAAAAAAAAAATAGCTAAATATTAAACTTTTTAAAAATAAGAAAGTGTAAATAGATTCAGAACATATAAGAACATAAAAATACAATATACATTACAAAATTGAAAAAAAAAAAAAAATTTATAGTTTATAAATTTTAAAGCTAAAATCCTTATTTCTTTTAAAAAATGCTTCTGTATTACTTCTTACGTTATAAATAAATCATACTACTAAATTTATTGAAACATCAGTTTTAAAAATTCCTTTTAAATGTTATTTTTAAACAAATTCTACCATATTTTTTTTTTCATTGATAGATAAAAGAGCTGTTTTTAAATCCTACCTAATCTTAAACTATATCCAAAACAATTATTTAATTTTGTGATAAAAAAACAACAACAGAATTCATAGTTTTTGCTGGCAGTAAATTTCAAAATTCTCGTAACAAACTACAGATCTATTTCGAAGAAAAATAAGGAAGTATTTTCATTAAATTTACAGGTTTATAAAGTGAACATGAATGAATAAAAAGTACAAAAAAAACCTGAGTAGCAGCCCCTCAAAGACTCCCCAGTGTTGCAATTTCACTCTTGCACATCGCTAACAAGTTCCATAATAAGCAAGGGAAAAAAAGTTGGTTAAACCTATAGAAAAAATTTACACCCTCAAGGAATGATAGTAAAAGTATAAAAAAAAAAATGCTTTGAAAAAAGATAGATAAAGAGTAGATTTTTTTTAAATAAATAGAAAAGATACTTTTACCTAGTTTCAGAAAGAAATGCTCTCTGATTTTTTTTAATCCTTACCTTACTGTTGGATTATATTTTAGAATGATTATTGTATTTTTAGTTTTCGAAACAGATTTTTTCGTTTTTTTTTTAGAATGCTAAAAAAGAATTGAAAAATGATTTTCTATTTGGAAGTGCATTTAAAAATATTTAATAGCATTTATTTTGGTCTATTGAATTGATTTTACAAATGTTTTAGTAATTAAGTCAATCATATTGATTAATTCTATTGAAGTACTATTATTTAAAAACTTATATAACCAGAAAAAATTCCATATTTTATTGTAGCATAATCGGTTATAAATATTTATTTAAAAATCAATGAATTATGTTCCTCTTAAATGGAAAATGGAACAACTTAACATTTCTTTTTGTTTTCAAATGTCTTCGTCTTTGATAATTCGTTACTAGACAGCATTTCTTCAATATTACATAGTGATATGACGAACCCGTTTCTCTGTAAAAACCCATACTACGTAAGACTTTCACTGAATTTGAGATCTTCTTCTCCAAGCACAGAGGGAGGACTTTTGGACTTAAATTTAATTGTGAGCATGCGCAGTGGTTTATTATGTGTTCTTGTCCAACTTAGTCTCTTGTCTTGTAAATTGTCCGAAATTATCCCTCTTGTCAGGATTTGATCAGAGCTTTCTCGTTTCCGAAATATCTATCAGTTTGATCAAAACACTATCCGCTGGATACTGAACATCGAACTCCAACCAACAAGTGAGAAGACATTGTCTTCGGGAGGACTTGAATGGGTAACTTCCATGATATTGAGTGTCATATCAAAGGAAATTGTCTCCAATCAGCTTAACTATTGATACGAGACGTTGATATGCATCGTCAATCCCTTTCTATGTATGAGTAAATGGTCAAAATGTACTGGAGAGCCCTTAAATTAATGGCTTACGAGGCGTTTTATATAGATTGCCAGACACTTTCTAGGTTTTGAGGAGTTTAGTGACAGATCGGTTTGGTTTGTCGCTCTACGGTCCTCTTGTGCGCACGAGGGCTAAACAGACCCGGATTTACAGTTTAAAGTATTTAGTGACAGAAGTTCTGAACACCCACATCACAATTCGGAGGATTTTCTTTTATTTGTATTATCTTTTCTTATTTCTTTTTTTTTTTCTTCTCGTTTCTTCTTAAGAGCGATTGGAGAAATTGAGTTAAAGCAGATAATGCGAACGAAGTCAAGTGAAGTCGGTATGAGGACAAGGTAAAAAAGCACCGGGGGGACATGAATTAATGAAGCGGGGCACCAATGTTCGGCAATTGTAAAATAAAAATATACATTGTCATACTTTTTATCCACTGCTCCTTTGTCTTATTCTACTCGTCGTCCACTACTACTGTTATGTACTCGTTTCTAAAAACACTGATTGCAACAAACGCCAGTATGGTTCAATCTTAAAACCTTGCATCAACAAAAGACCAAAATCTAGCAAAAAAATGGAATATTTTGATTTACTTTTTTAACTGATTAATATCATTAGAATATTTTTTTTTTAAATTCAAACAAAATATTTTTAAATAAAATATTCGAAGCTTTCAATTCGATACTGAGAAAAACAAGAAATCTCCAACAACGAAACTACCAAACCTTCACTACCACCAGGTATTATGAGGAGTTTAGTGGCCATAAGTTCTCACAACAGCACATTTTTGGTGTCATCTTTTTTTAATACTTTTGTAAACAGTCAAACAATACTAATTACCTGAGGATCATTTTTTTTGTATTATTTCTTATTTTTCTTCTTAAGAGCTACTTGTATTAATTGAGATAAAGCAGATAATCCTGAACATAACATATCAGTCAAGCCAAAGCCAATATGAGGACGTGGCTCAAAAATTGAATAGAGACCATGAACTAATAGCTGTCTTAGGCGCCAGTGATAGGCAATTGTAAAATAAAAAATATACATTGTCATAATCTTTACTAGTTTCTGAAAGCAAACTGTGATCAGCAAAACACGCCAGCAGGTTCAATCCTTAAAAATTTTGTACGTTAACAAAACGCCAAAAATTGGGTAAAAAATTTAATATCTTTTGATATCGGTTTTAACTGACTAATATAATCTCAAAACTGAAAATATATTTATAAATTGTAGCTTCTTTAATTTGAGGCATAAAACAAGAAATCGCTTCTATTTGGCCAAAACTACCA
>BPLR01021640.1:0-62034 GCA_021605095.1 Caerostris extrusa | reverse complement strand
AAAGATGCTTCTGAGCTTCCAGTGAATCCTTGGACACACTCACTGAGTTTAGAAAAGGAGCCCACCCACATATCTGAGAATGCACCGTAGAACATGGCGCCTTGCCCAAGATAAGCGGATCCTTCTTGCTCTGCCTGTTGAGGTGGTATGCATACAACTGTATCGCTCTTTTGGGTATAGAGACCTGGAAGTGTGAAGACCCTCTGCACGTACTATGTCTTGATATTCACCCCTCATGCCACAGAGAGGTCTATAACAAGTAGCTGCACAGAAATGCTTCTTCCTCCTCTGAACCTGAAAGAGCTATTAAACTGTTTTCAGCAAATTTTCTTGAATACAGAAGTTTTAGGATTACGCTTCATCTCCAGATACGCTGGAACACACCGCAGTAAGCACATTGCGCCTGGCAGCATGTGAACATAACAAACTTATTTCCAACCATCCGACGCCCACCTTGAACGAATCGGGGCAACGGTCTTCAGACTTTGCGGATCCCACGGCCTATTTGCCGTTGAATCTGAAAGCGACAAAAAGCAAACTGAACAAAAAGTCGTAAGCGTATACCGCTAAGTTCGATATTTGCATATTTTCACCAGCCCATATATCCGTTCTTCATAAAAAAAAGCAAATTGGTAACTTTTTGCATAAAGTTGGTTTTTATCATTTATATAAACTAATAAAATTTTATTGTTAATGTCCTTTTATGAGAGTTTCTTGAAAAACATTGTTGTTCCTTAACTTTGACGCATATATAGATATATATATATATGAGCAAAGAAAACTGTATATACAGATATTTTTTGGACCTAGCATTAGTTCTCAACATATTCTTATTTATCTAAGATTCAGACTTCAATCTTCCAGTATAAACTTCAAATCATCAAATAAGATATATTTTATATAGATATACTAGATATTTTTAAATTAGCACATTTCCAAAAACTAAAAATTTATTTATTCCACATCCAGATTTCAATTTGGCAAAACTTTAAACTTAATCTTAAATTCAAAGATATATGTGGTAAATGCGAACTATGGTAATAAACATCTTAGTATCTTTAAACTCATCGCAGAGTTCAATCTTCGGGAATGCAACTCAAAGCCGATCGGGTACTTTGTTGGCGCCGCATCGCCTGTAATGGTCCCGCATTTTACGCGTGTTTGTTGCTCGGCGCGGTGAACGATGGAGTTGTGAATTCGTATTTCTGCCTTTTTTCTTTTCAATCAGGGCATAAAAGTTTTATAGACCGATAACATATATAAAATGAC
The DNA here is from genome assembly GCA_021605095.1 of Caerostris extrusa. Classification (NCBI taxonomy): domain Eukaryota; kingdom Metazoa; phylum Arthropoda; class Arachnida; order Araneae; family Araneidae; genus Caerostris; species Caerostris extrusa. The sequence goes on along the minus strand of BPLR01021640.1, from coordinate 60,765 downwards.
CTTATCGACTTTTTGGTTTCAGTTTCGCATGTAACCGATGATTGTTCCCGCGTAAAAGAAAGCATTTTGTTCAAATAGGGCGAGATTAATTTTGTTTCTGAGTGTGACAGATGGACCATATTAGAACTCTCGTGACAAAAAGGAATTTTATGAGAAAAGTAGTTTATTTTATTTTAGTTTATTGATAGAATAAAACGTCAAATTGAAACTGAGATTCTGTACACTCAAAAGTGATTTTTATTTTAAAATTTTAAATAATCAATTTGAAAACTATGACAGTTGGCAAAATTTAATGTTTTCTGACATAGGAAAGCCTGTCTTTCTTACCCTTCTATTAGTTCACACTCTCCCCTATATATATTCTGTTCAAATTTTCAATCGTTGAAAAATACTTTTAGTCACTCAAGTTCAAATACATTTTTTTAACTTGTAGTGGATGAACACTGGATGTTAATACGGTTTTTTCAAATATTAATTCGGTAATTAAATTTAATTAATTAATTTTAGTTTTTTTTGATTTAAGTTGGCATATATCTACCAATAGATGGCACCAGATAAACTTTAAAAGAATGAAGGAAAATTATTTACAAAGGACTTTATGCAATAGAGTGAAAAAGAGTAGGAATTGACTTTTTATTACTTTGTTTATACATATTATTGACATACTTAAACTTTGGCATTAGATTAATATAGGCATTTATATTTGCCTTTGTAATTCTTTTTATTGAACTTAAATAAAATAAATGGACTTGATGGTCGAGTGGCTGTCTCTTTGACCTTTTGGTATCACACGTTACGGGTTCGTGTCCTGGAGTGCCATGAACGTTTGTAGGGTTCGAATCCACTTTAAAAACCGTTTTGGTCCCGGTCTAACATGATCGTAGAGCGGGGATAGTGTAACACGCGTACCCTGATAGTGCTAAATGAGTAACAGCGGTGAGACCCCGGCTTATGACATATACATTAACTGTCTCTATATTGCCAGTTACATTAGAACAACACTTAACTACAATAATGTTTTAAAATCTGTATCTGTAAATTTAAATCTTCGAATTTACTGAGAATAATTAATTTTCCATTCTTATATATATTACTGTGTCCAAACAGTAAGACCGATTTTCAATTTAAAATTCCCAGGGCTTAAGGAATTTCAATTTTTCCTTTAGATTGATAGCACTGTCCTTGACATCTTTGTGAAATTTGACGTCAAAATATTCATTAGTGTTTGAGTTACGTTTGGCTTTGTGAGACGCTAAAACTGATTCCGATGATTTTTTAAATGTCTGGATTAATTGAGCAAATAACTTGCATTACATTTTGTTTGCGGAAATGTATAGAAAGTTGCAGAAGGCATTTGGTGAGCATTCCTATATCTCAAAGAAATGCTTACAAGTGGTATAAACAGTTCTAAGAAGTCAGAGAACGCGCTTAAGATGAAGCGCCCTCTGGTCGACCATCAACCTCAACCGACGAAGTTCACATCCAAAAAATTAAAGATTTGGTGCTTGCAAACCGTAGATTTACAACTAGAGACCTTGCTGATGATATTGGAATTTCAAAAGGATCGGTCAATTCCATTTTGGACCTCAAACACATCAAATCTCGATTGGTACTGAAAACACAATGAGCCAGCTCACACTGCATTGTTTCTTCGTGAACCTTTCGCCAAAATTGAAACCCATATCATTCCACAAACACCGTATTCATACTGTGCGACTTCTGGTTATTCCTTAAACCAAAAAGACCACTCCGGGGACACCGTTTTGAGTCGATCGAAGAGATTCAATGTGAATCGCCGCCCGCTTTGAAGTCCATCCTTGCCGATCATCTTTTAGCATGCATTGAGGATTGGAAAAAAGTTAGCTTAAGTGCATTGTGTCCGAAGGGATTACTTTGAAGGCGATGAAATAAATTTAGAAGATTAAAAAAAAATTTTTGAAAAATAATAATTGGTCTTACTTTTTGGCACAGTAGTATACTAAAGTGAAATATATTTTAAAATTTGTAGTAATCAATGGAATTGCATGCCAGTTAGTAAAATTTAAGGATTTCTGATATAGCAGGGCCTGTTGTTTTATCCATGTTAGTGGCATTCTTGACCTTTGGGATTATAATACTGAATGATTTGTGCCTTTGTTACTATTTTATTGAACTTAAATATAATAACGTTTTAAAATATCGAATCTGTAATTTTAAATTTTCGAATCTAATGAAAAACTTTTTTTTTTTCCATTTTAATAAATGTTGCTTTTGATGTCCTGCCTTTTTGTTCTGATTGTCACCGTTATTTAATAGCAAATCTGCAGCATATTCAGAGTTACCCATGATTCGTTGAAGTACTAAATCTATAACTTGACACCACCATTTGCGAAGAATGAAATCTTAGAGCCCTATCTTCGATCCAAAAGGAAGGAATTTTTACCACAAATTTATTGTGCCCATTCTGGGTACATACACGATAGCTTTCGGTTCTACATACCTTAGAATTCAAACCAATCTGCCTTTGTTTTGTATCTAATGGTATATTCATGAAGCCGTTTGGATCTATAAAAAGGTTTTTGTGTAAAGGTGTAACGTTTCTGTATAATAAAAATAAAAACAAAAATACGGCAGCATATAAGATCCGTGATTTTATAATTGTAAAACTATGAAATATATTGGCAAAGCAAGATATTGTATCCATGTCATCAGTTTGGATGCAATTATTAGCTGATTAATTATCTGAATATATAATGAGTTTCTATCATAATAAAATGAACGTCACGTTAATACTACTTCTATATACTATAATGGATTTTATATTTAAAACTTTAGTAAGTTAATTGTAAATGATATCATTTATACAAGTTTATAGTAAGGTCTGTTGTTAGTTGTAAATTTTATATTTTAGATAGTTTATATTCCATAAAATTATAAATTATCGAAGTTTATTTATCAAGAAATATATTAAACTCCTATAATCATGCTGTATTTTGTTTGTTGAAATGCACACATTTCCTTTTTCTAGTTTTAATTTCTAAACATTGCTAGTAAAAGCAAAGGAGATACTTAATATGCTAATAAATGTAAAAATGTCATAATTCGAAACAAATCATTATTTTCTGACGTCTCAAATGTAACATCTTTATTTTGAATTTTAAATGGCAATTCAATTAAATCTCGATCTGCAAATGGCCCTATGTTTCCCACTAATAAAGTTTATTTATTTTTGATTGGTGAAATATTACTGTCAAATGGAATGTGGTATAGTGTTTAAAACCAGTCAAGCATTCGTAATTTTCATGGAAGTTCTAATTTGCTAATTTACAAAGCGAATTTAAAAATAAATTGATTCTTTACAAATTATGATAAGCAACACTGGGAAAATCACATTAGTACAATAGCAGATATTTATCTCCGGTGAAGGTTAATTACAAATACACACACCATTATCTGTCCAGAACCATCTGTCTCTGCTTGATACTTAATTAATATGGCCATATTGCTTAGTCCAATATGATATGATACGATACAATATATCGCGAATGATATGATACTATTAAATTTATCAATTGAAGTGATACAATTCAATTTATCAATTGAAGTAATACGATTCAATTTAGCGACGCAAAAGATTCATATCATTGTAATCGTATAGGAATTTTCTATATATTTTTATAAACTTTATAAAGTTTATAGAAATATATCGGAAATTGTATATTTTTTATGGAACAACAATAATAAACAGCAATGCTACAGCACCTATAGTACAAAAAAATTGCAAATCATAACTGTTTTGAAAGTCTTTAGAGACCAGATCTCTTCCGTGTAATTTTCACATTTTTTTATTATTTTTCTTTTTATTTTTATTATTTTTCTTTATTTTTCAGATATGACATACTTGCCAATATTTAAAAGAAAATTAAATTTTGAATTCCTCAGTATTTACCGATCTTTTAGAAGTAGTATTCTCTAAAATGCTACTCTTACACTTCAAATATTCATACAGGTCAATTTTTACTACATGGAAAATAATATGCACATATGTGGAATCTTAAATGAATACATTTTTTTTTTTTTTATTTGTATTATTAGCAGGCCGTTTTTTATACACGTATAGTTTTATATTTATCACTTATTTATTTTATTATATTTATTATTTGCGTTAGTAAATATTTTATTTTAATCGTAATTAGATGCACTGAAAGTAAACAATAAATAATTATTATTGAGTTTTTGAAGTGTGCAGTAAAGGAGATACACAATAAGAATGTCAGAACTGATTTCGATATATAATAGAATATAATTATTAGCTAATCTTTACATAGCAACAATTTTTTGCACCATTTAATAGTATCTATTAATTCTTAATCTACATAATATGAATGAGAAATGTTCAAGTTGCATGATTAGATTAATTTTGCTTTACCAAACAGGCAATAAACAACAAAATTAGAGGCACATGCCTTTGAAATTCTTGATGAAATTCAGAGATCCGAAATGGCAGCGCTAAAAGACCCTATTCACTACGACTTCCCTTTCGTTTCATTATCTCTTCTTCTGTATATATGAATAAACAGAAGCCCATTGTGCCTATGCAAATGCTATAAGGCTTTAGGCGTTAACGGTAACTTTATCACATTGTGCATGGTAATTACCGTCAGCCTAATAATATTGCAACTTCACTTCGAAGAAAGAATAGTTGTATCTTACCAAGATGGCTCAAGGTTTTCTTTGAATCAGATAATTGCCATTGATATATGATCTAAAAGTCAGAATGAATTCTAAAAAGTATAAATAATATATTCAGGCTTTCATAGAATATTAAATGAATAATCTTTTAAAAATAATTGTTTTGAGACTCCGTAAAATTGTTCCACCATTTTCCTTTTAATAATTTATTTTATAAAATTTGTATCAACAATATTTAAATTAAGAAGAACATGGAAAACTCTAGAATTCCTAATTCTTAATGTATAAACGTAACACATATATTCATTGTAGATATAAAAGATCTGCAAAATTATTACAGAAGGTTAGGAAAATAAATTTTATGAGAATTTTAAATTATTTATAAACTCTCTAAAATGTTAATAAAATAAAATTGCATAACAAGAGTAAAAATACTTAACAAAAATTTTTTTGTCAAATACTGACTTTCCTCAATTTCAACATTCTATAAAAATAATGTAAAAGACTATATTCATATTTCATATGTAGATAACTACAATAAAATGCAGATAAATATATACTTATTTGTATGCATAATATATCTTCCATTAATACATTTAAATTCTATTTTCCTTTCATAAATATTCAATTATTATATTTCTGCGAAAGCAGTCATCACTAAACGATTTTTGAATTATTTGTTTTACTGCTTCAACTAGTGAAAACCAACAAAGGCAGTCTTTTTGGGAGTGCTTTTATGTTTCTTTCATTTTATATTTTGCATAAATGTACTTACATTTAACTTCTTTTGCAAATGAGAAAATATACAAATATACAAACTAGTCTCTTAGTATAAATTTTTATGCGATTTAAATTACTGTACTTGAATCATTCATGTTTTTGGACAATTTTTTGAATTTCGAAACTGCGTTAATATATTTAAAGTGTAATAGATAAATATGTAAATAGGGTTTGAAATATATAAAGGATTTTCAAAAGAAGCTTCTTTTTAGCTTGAAACTTATTTGCAGAGACGAGAAATGTATAATTGAACTGGTAAAATTGATTTGAAAATCTAATACACCAATAGCAGGGTATTTGAAAATGAAAAGAATTTCAAAACAATAATTTTACAATTATTTCTTAGTATAAATTTTTATGAGATTTAAATGTTTCTATTATAATTTTTTTCTTATATTTATTTCAATAATTTTTGCAGAACATTTATGTTTTTGAGCAGTTTTCCAACTTCAAAACCTTGTAATATATTTAAAGTGCAATATATATATATTTATATGGGTTTGAGATCAATTCAGGTTGTTGAAAAGAAAGTCTTAAAACATCAAATAAAAATACCTCTAGTTTTAAATTTGGAAAATATTCTATGTAATTCGTACATTTACAAAGTTATACAACAGCAATTACTACGAAACGACACTTAGTTCATATGAATGAAATATGTTATAATTCTTCCACCGCAAGACTTCTGAAATCAATATTCACCCTTTAACCTTCTTTTCGTCAGTATTTGAAGACAACAGACAAGCAAATGGATACAATTTATAGCATAAGTACGAATTTATATCAATAAGTGACACATTGTACGTGTTACTGAAAATATTCAAAAAAGTTTTCTAAACGATTCCCAATCATATCCATGATTGCAAATCCTGAAGATTTATAGGTACTATTCCATATACTTAATTTTTTTCTGTGTCTCAGAAATAATTCTATTTACAAAATTATGCAGCAGCAATTACTACGAAACGACTCTTAGTCACATGAATGAGATATATTGTCATTTTTTTCCAACGCAAAATTTCTGAAATCAACATGCATCGCTTTTGCATCAGTATTTGAAGACATCAGACAAGAAAATGCATACAATTTATTGCATAAGTGCGTATTTATATCAATAAGTGACACATTGTACGTATCACCAAAAATATTCAAAAGAGTTTTCTCCACGATTTACAAACGCATTCATAATTTATCATCTGTATCTGTGAGAGCACAGAATTAAAAGTAATACAATATTGCAACATCTGTAATAGGACAACACAAATCCTGATGATTTATGGGTACTATTAGATGCATTTATTTATCTCTTTATGTCCAAATAAGAAAAGCAGTTTGTAGAAATCCCACGGAGTTCGACATGGCGATCGTGGAGTCTGTTTAACTGAACCATTGTGCCTTAAGATTCAACGCCCAAAGCAATTTGTGAAACAACATTACATTGTTCTTTTTAGTTCACTTGAAGTGGTGGCAATATATCTCCTCCAAATAAACTAATTATTGTTTCCTACAAATTTATTGATGCTTTGTAGTTGACAGCTTGATTATGATAGATGAATGTATTCTATTTTTTGCCATCACGTAAGTGCTGATGACAAAAAAATAAAGTTAAATAGAGGAGACAAAAAAGTATAGATAATAAATGAAGAGTATTAGTTGAGTTTTATCAAGAGCTGTCATTTTGTTATACAGTTCTCGCTTGTATAGCTGTATGCATGCACTGAAAATTATTTTTCTATACAAATATTCTTCTATACATCATATTATATATATTATTAAATGCATATAATATGTTATGCAATTATTGTGAACAATATAAATATTTTATGTATGTTTCTTTTTTAACAAATATATAAATTATTGGAAGCATATATATGGATTTAAAAAAAATCGAATTTGTTGCAAGTGGATAGATTAAAGAATATTTCAATAGAAATTTTTGTATAAAAGTTTATAGTAAACGATGTTTTCTTCATTATTAATTATGTACCGTACTCATATGTCAGTGTACTTACCCCACCTTATAAAAAGGTACCAAATATAATCTTTTTCTCTGCAGAAAACATTACACAAAATACTACTGATATCTTTAACTACAAGTAATGAACAATTCTAACGATTTCGTAAGTTAGCTTAAAATATTTAAATAATTGTTACAATTTTTTTAATTAAAAATATAATGGCATTTGATGTGAGTTAACAAAACTAACTAACAACAGGAATGTCCATTATTTTTGTGTTTTTTGTTAACGTTAAAAAGTTAATAACAATGATACAATGTAAAGTATCCACCCCATAGTAATAGTAAGTAAGTAATAAATTGCCCACCAATAAATATAATAATAAATAGTCCACCAATAAGTATAGCAATAAATAGTCCACTATTAGTATAATAGTAATATTTTGTTAATTCCGTTGACATTTTTTTAAATCACTGTCAGATCAAGAAATTTTATTTACGTTTTATTTTATTTATTTTTAAATAAGAAATAAAATTGAAAAAAAAAAAATGGTCTGACAATTTGAATAGAATAAAAACATCAAGTTGTATCTTCTGTGACCCGTAGGCTATGGTTGACCATAATGTAAGTTAAATCAATTCTATCTTCTCGCCATTGTGTAATTTAAGAACTAGATTTGAACGACGAAGTTCTGGCTGAACCATCCTTCACATCTCGCGCAGCACCACATCCAGAATCAAGACCAAATTCTAAGTATGAATTGTTAACTCGCCTTGGAATCAACTAATGGCTGTCAAATTACGTAATAGCTATGCTTAACGAGCTAGTATTCAAGCGATTCCAAGGATCATTAGACCATCACTCAACGTGGAATTTAAACCAAGAAGCGTATCATCGGAAATTGTTTGAGTCAAGTAGCCTACTAGGCAATGAACGAATCATTTGTGCCACATCGATGATTCAGTTTGTTTGCTATTGAGAAATATGTGATCCCACTGTTGATTTAGGGGTGAAATATGACATTGAGGGATGATTAAACTGTATATTACCAGCAACGGTAAGCCTTTCAAATTATATACAATATGTATAGCCACATGTAGCCCAATTACTTATATTTTAATGTAATTATGAAATGTAAGAGGTTAATGAGATGGTTCGTTATGATTTAATGCTTTAGTGATTATGATTTAATGATATTGCTATGTATTTGATACTGAATCTTTTGAAATAATTATATATATATGCTAGTACATATAACCCTGATTTGTCCTGCTTCAGAAAATAAAACTTATTAACTTTTTCATACCAAAGAAATAATGTGGTAAGTTTTATATCAAAAGCTCATTTTTTCATTATTAGATGGATGCCAGTAAAATATATTTTAATCTGAATTGCTAAAAATACACTGAAGTGACAAAAGTCATGGATATCAATATGCAAATTTTCAGATGGCAGTAGCATCGCGTAGAACAGGTATAAATGTGCAGTGCTTTCGTAGAGCTTTCATTTCTGTTCAAGTTATTCATGTGAAGAGGTTTTGACGTGATGATGACCGCACGACGGGAATTAACAGACTTTGAACGCGGAATGTTAGTTGGAGCTAGACGCATGGGTCATGCCATTTCGAAATCGTTAGGGAATTCAACATTCCCAGATCCACTGTGTCAAGAGTGTGCCGAGTATGACATTTCAGGCATAACATCCCACCATGAACAGAGCAGTGGTCGACCGCCTGCACTTAACGACCGAGACCGGCGACGTCTACAAAGAGTCGTAAATTCTAACAGACAAGCAACACTGCGTCAAATAACCGCAGAAATCAATGTGGGACGTACAAGGGACTTGTCTATTAGAACTGTGCGGAGAAATTTGGCTTTCTTGGGCTATTCCAGCAGAAGACCCACTCGAGTGCCTTTACTGAATGAACGACATCGCTTGCAGCGACTCTCGTGGGCACGTGAGCATATCGGTTGGTCCCTAGATGAATGGAAAACCGTGGCATGGTTCGATGAGTCACGATTTCAGTTGGTAAGAGCTGATGGTAGTGGTTCGAGTGTGGCGCAGACCCCACGAAGCCATGGACCCAAACTGTCAGCAAGGCACTGTTCAAGCTGGTGGTGGCTCCGTAATGGTGTGGGCTGTTTTTTCATGGCATGGACTTGGTCCTCTGGTGCGACTGGACCGAACATTGACTGGAAATGCTTATGTTCAGTTACTTGAGATCACTTGCAGCCATTCATGGACTTCATGTACCCAAACAACGATGGGATTTTTATGGATGACAATGCGCCATGTCACCGGGCCACAACTGTTCGCGATTGGTTTGAAGAACATTCTGGACAATTTCAACGAATGATCTGGCCACCTAGATCGCCCGACATGAATCCCATCCAGCATTTATGGGACATCATCGAGGTCTGTTCGTGCCCAAAATCCTGCACCATCAACGCTTTCCCAATTATGGACGTCTATCGAGACAGCATGGCTCAATATTCCTGCAGAAGACTTCCAACGACTTGTTGAGTCCATGCCACGTCGAGTTGCTGCACTTCGCCGGGCGAAAGGAGGCCGACACGATATTAAGAGGTATCCCATGACTTTTGTCACTTTAGTGTAGATGGTTTATTTAATATTCAATAAATAATTAGAGATGCGATATATTTATATACATTCAAAAATGTTTGGATACAAAGTGATATATTTATACTTATTTTATTTTTGTTAAGTAATTTGGCTAATAAAAATTATCTTAACTATCTTATAAATTATTTTTATTTAGAAGAACCTTATAATAAACAACAGTCATTGTTTTCACATAATTTGCAAGCACTCATAAATTTTGTTCACTCCCAACTATATATAATTGAACATGGTTAAAGCAGTCCAATCTCATATCAATATCAGTACTTTTAAGAGATGGTCCTTGTGGTTTGTTTATAGACATGGCAAAAGGATATCGTATAGGGAATTGCAGCCTTTTGAATTCGAGAGCCGTATTGGGTATTATTAAGAGTATCCTGAGAATGCAGCAATATTTTTCTATAGCACAGCCAATTAGTTGCTTCTATAAAATTTCGTCTGAAGAGCTTCATATAACGTCTTGTCCCATCAGAAAATTCAAGTCACATGGCCTCTATCTTTGTTAATTTTCTCTATCTGCTTATTATATTGTTTGCACTTGCTTGTAAATGGGGATGGAAGCCTTTTATGATTATGCCTCACTTGACTTGACTTTTTATCAAAGACAGTTGTTTCCAACCCCCCAAACTTTTAAGGCTCCCTCCCCCTATTTATGTAATCATTTATATGACTATCAAATTTCTAAAATACATTATAGAACTTTTCGAATAGAGCTACGGTAACCTAAAGTAATTAAATATATGTTTCGGGTTGCACCATAGGCAACTTTTTAGGAGGTACAGTGTTCTAGGGATAAATGAGACATTTTTATTGCAAGTATAAATTTTTTTGTAAATATCAAATTGTTTTTATTCATTAAATCAAATTTTAGATGGTTGAAAATAAGCGGTTAGTATGTTTTTTATTTTATGCCAGGCTATGCAGGAACAGTAAAAATAACATTAACTATTAAAACTTTACGATCAATAATTGGCGTAAAATATAATTGGGTAATATTTTAACGAATAGTCATCCAATTTCAAGTAATTGGCTAATTCCTTAACGAATAGTCATCCAATTTTGAATTTTTTTCTATTGATCTAGGCTTTGAATTAGAAATATATTTGCATATTTTAGGAATATATAGATCTAAATTGAGGTCATGAATATCCGGATAAACATATAAGCTTTTGAGAAATATTTATGCTGAACATAAAATGTAAATGATATGTATTTAAATGCAAATGGCTCAAATGATTATTTTTAATTATGTGAATTATTGCCCCAAAAATCGTTCTTATTCATAAACATTTATTTAATTAAAAAAATATCTAGAAAACATAATTAATGTTGCTCAAAACATATATATACTGCATACTGCATATATATATACTGCATTTAAAAAGTTTCCTGTATAGATATATTTAATATATTCATTAATGATTTTAGAATACATGGTGGTACACACCTTTTAATTTATAATTATAACACATTTACATGTTTGTGTTGTGATGATAAAATAAAAGGGCAATTTATAATTTTTTTGTATTTATAAATACTATTTGTAATTATTTTGTATATACAATACATTTTTATGTACAAATTTTAATATCTGATGACCATTGAATATGTATATAAATAGGTACATAATATATTTTTTACAGTTCTGATAAATATAAATTAAAATTTTATTTAAAAAATATTTTCTAATGATAATAGAATATTTTAGTTTGAAAATATTTAACCATTGTGTACTTTAAATCAGCAAGAATAAAAAACATATAAATATCCGCACCTTCAAAATAAAACAGGCCGATGGTAAAAAATTACGACGTCTGTTTCTTCTCTGATTCCTTCCGCGTAACTATGGGTGAATTTAGTGGAAGCAATAAAAGTCTTTCATTTGTATTATATGAGGAAAAGTTGCATGAGGCATTAACAAACAATTCATAAATTCTACTTTCACACCAGCATTTCGAAAGGGCATTTCTTTTAGATTATGTTCTTAGTTTTAGCATAAAAATGGGTCTACAAACTGTAAAGCCCAGAAAATATATTATATTTCTAAGTAAATTTTCCATCCAAGAAATGTATATTGATTGGGACTGGGTATCCCAGCTGGGTCAGCATAAATATGTATGAGGTTATCTTAATCTCATTTGCTCATGAGCTCCTAATATCATGTATCCATCTTTTAGGAAAAGTACCTGAATTTTGAATCATAAATTTGCTTTTGTATGGTATAAGATAAGGGAAATAAAATACATAGATGGACAATGGATAACAAATTTGATAATGGAAAATACAAAATAAAAAAAGGAAACAATAAAACATTATAAATTTGTATATAAAGGTAAATTTATTTTCCATTTGTAAATTTGAATGTAAAATTTAAAAAAATATATCCCTTTTATGAATGCCCCCTCTATTTTTATTTTTTTCTTTGTATTATTTATTTTTTATCTTTCTTATCACTTAATAGAATTTAATAGATATACTCATATACTTTTTCGAATCGATTTGACATCACAACTTCACATTACATGCACTGCAAGAATTATTCATGTCACTATTTCTTAATATATTTATTAATTTACTATAAGGTTTTTATATTTTACTGTTAGTAATTGTTAAATTTATTTTCAATTTAAAAATAAAAAGTTTGTTTCCAGAAGATACTGTTGTATTTTAGCTTTATTTTCTGAATTTTGCATTAAATTTTTGCATTCACAAAAATTAATTATTTAGTAAATATATACATATATCATATAGTTTTCATTATCAACTTGTTTTTAAAAGGGAATTAATTAAATCTAATTTAATTTCTTATTTTTGCAAACAAAAATCGATGTTGATATCAGTTTTGCGTTTGCTATTTAATTAAAAAAATTGCACTAAAATTTATTTTTAAATATGAACCAATTATCATCAAAAAATCATAGAATTATCATTTAAATAAACATATTTATTAAAATTTCTTGAAAATGTTTAAGGTGGAAATCTCATTTGCTCATGAGCCTCTAATATCATGTATCCATCTTTAGGAAAAGTACCTGAATTTTGAATCATAAATTTGCTTTGTATGTTATAAGATAAGAAATAGAATGCATAGATGGACAATGGATAAAAAATTTTATAATGGAAAATACGAAATAATATTTATAAAAGGAAGCAATAAAATGTTATCTATTTGTATATAAATGTAAATTTATTTTCCATTTGTAAATTTTAATGTACATTTTTGAAACAAATGCCCCTTTTATGAATGTTTTTTAATAAAAGATATTTAAATTATACATAATTTAATTTTATTTCTGTTTTTAATCTTTCTTATCGAATATTTAATATATCATAATTTAATAAATATACTCAATTTTTTTTTTTTTCGATCTGATCTTACAACAACAAATTTTCTCTGCAAAAATTATTCATGTCTCAATTTCGTAACATATTTTTTAACTTACTATAATGTTTTTATATTTGGTTAGTAATTCTTAAATTTCACCTAATATTTAATATTAGGGAATTTAATAGATATACTCAATTCATTATTGCATCGATTTGAAATTACAACAACACATTTTCTCTGCAAAAATTATTCATATCTATATTTCTAAATATATTTATTAATTTATGATATGGTTTTATGTTTTACTGTTAGTAATGGTTAAATTTACTTTCAATTTATAACTAAAACATTGGTTCTCAGTAAATACTGTTGTGTTTTTAGTCTAATTTTCTGAATTATATTTTAAATTACAAACATTAATTATTCAATAAATATATACATCGCTCATATAATTTTCATTTTTATCTTCTTTTTAAAAGTGAATTAATTAAATTAAATTCAGTTCCTTATTGAATATTACAAATATTTATTATTCAGATGAAAATAGTGATTCGAGTCAAGATAAATTTTAGAATTTATGCCTTAATAGTCATATTAATATGCAAAAAAAAAAATTATGTAGTTAAGAATAAATTGTATAATTATATCAACAAATACTTTTTGTTTTAAATTACGAATAGATGTTTTTTATTAAAAATTCAGTTATTTAAATTAATTTTTTTAATATTATATGCGGAATCAAAATATTTTTTTTTTTTATCAATAACTTTTATTTTAATGATTTTATGATATTAAAAGCGATATATATGTTTTATTTGATTACTTTCCTAAAAAGTTAGCATATTTATAATTCTATATATTGAATTTTTAGAAACTTTTACAATTTAATGCTTAAGTTATAATGCTTATTTTTTCAAGAATACGTAATTCACAATATAAAGAGTAAACCAACTTTAAATTGTATACCATTTATTGAGGTTAATCAATATAGAAACAACTTTTTATAACAAATTTATCACCATAATACACTCAATGAATAAATAACAAAAATAAATCAAAAGTTTTTAAACAAAAAAAAAAAAAAGTTCAAACTTTTTTTTATTATTTTCAAAGTCAAGTTTAAAAAAAGCTCATTACGGTTTTAAAAAAAAAAATACTTTAGAAGGAAAAAAAAATGCATTCCTTATCTCAAACCCAATTTTAGTTTTAAGAACAGTATTGATTTCTATAGGAAATCTTTAAATGAAACAAAAACAACAAAAAAAAGGATTTTTACACAGTTTCTTTTTTAGACTATTAGAGCTCATTAAATAACTTGACAAATAAAAAAATAAAATGCAGAAGTACTGTAACAAAGAACGAAATAGATTTTTTTTTTATTAGTATACAGAAAAGTAATGAACCTTCTGAATTTTGAATGAAAAAATTCTAGTCATATACTGAAGTGAAAGAACCTCAAATGTTCAGATTTCCATTAGTGTTTAGTTTGAATATTTTTCTTCCAACTTACTTAGATACATATGATTTGTTCTAGCTAAATCTTGATTAACAGAAGGTTAATCTAAATTATATAATATATATCCTATTATCAAAGCTACAGTAAATTACTTTATATTTTAATAATAATTTATAATAAAATATTTAAAATTTTATTTCTTCTTTTGTAAAACAATTGATTAATTTAATAATTTTTATTAAATAAACTAAAAAAAAATTAATTAATGTTGCTAATGCTTAATTAATGTGCTTTTAGCTAGAAATACTCCACATAATAAAAAAAATTACAATTTTATTAATCTGTGTTGAAGAAATGTGCTGTAATTGCAAGTGTTTTGTTATATTGTGCTGTTTAATACTGTAGTAACAACTAGTATTTTTTTCTTTATGTGTAGTTGTAGTGAAACATTTATATAGATATAATATCTTTCTATATGATTTTTATTTAAGTTTAAGCTGAATGATTCAAGAATAATGTAGCATCAAAATACAGCATATGTCTTTAAATGTCCATTCTATCATGTATTTTTTGTAGTATTAACATCTTTGTATCTCAATATTATTAGGTATTTCTTTTAAACAGCTAAATGAAGGAATCTTTATTTGTCTACAAATATAATTCTTTCTAATTAGCTAATTTCTGTCTCCCCTAATTAATGTTTCTTGTAGTTCCCAAGATAAACATTGCATTTGCATATAATGAGTTAAATTAGGTTCAGAGAGAGATTATTGAGATTCAATAGACCTTTTAAGCACAATAGTCCCAATTAACTCTGCTTTCGAATGATTACTTTTAAAAATATATGATAGTTTTTCGCTACATTTTTGGAATATTTACTTTTTAGATTTGTTTTTTTTTTTTGTCCGCAAATAGAGTTATATTCTACACTTAAAGTTAAATTTATCATTTACTAGTAAATTAACTTAATAGTATAAATGCTGAATATTTATCAGTATTAACCATGAAGTTAAAATTTATTCATTCCGATTATCACAAGAACATCATCAAAACAGATTGTCATATCTAATATTATATTAACACTTATTTTTATGCACATTAATAGAACCTTTTAATACATTATTTATTTAAAATAGGTAAATAAAAAATAATTTTCGTTGACATTATAAATACAGGAACATTGCTTTTGCCTTTGTCCTTTATTCGTTCCTATCAAGAAACTGTTGTGTCCGAGAAATATTATCTATAATGCATATAGTTAAGTGTGTTCAAAATTTATTATAAAAGGAAAGCAAGAATCCTTTTATTATCTTAAAGATAAGTTTTGAGATTTAAAAATTTAGATTCAGTTTTACCTATCTGACAGTTATGTTCAATTATTTGGTTATTTGTTTTCTGGCTCTCCACGGTAACTTTCATAAACACTATTGAACATGACTAGCACATGACATTTGTCAATGAAGGTGTACTAATCACATTGGGACAATTTGAAAGTATATGTCACAATTTTCATTAATAAAATTGCAGTCTTAGTGCTAAAAAGTAATCGCAGTAATTATATTATTTTTATTTATGATTATCAATATTATTATGAGTATTATCAGTATTCTGATTCGATATTCGATTATCAATATTCTGATTCAATATTCGATTATCAATATTCTGATTCGATTATCAATATATCTGATTCGATTATCAATATTCTGATTCGATTATCAATATTCTGATTCAATATTGATTATCAATATTCTGATTCAATATTGATTATCAATATTCTGATTCAATATTGGACTATCAATATTCTGATTCGATTATCAATATTCTGATTCAATATTCGATAACCAATATTCTGATTCGATTATCAATATTCTGATTCAATATTCGATAACCAATATTCTGATTCGATTATCTATACTAATTCAATTATCTATTCTTATTATCAATATCCGTGGTCTTTATTTCACAAACAGTAAGATTCAGTGGCTTTTGTTTCACTTACAATAGAATTTAGTAGCCTTTATTTCATTGGCAATAAGGGTTCATGGCCTTTATTTTACTGGCAATAAAAGTTCGTGGAGTAGAAAGAGTTAAGAACCACTCAACTAGACTAAACCAGACAATTGTTGCAGTGCAACAAGTTTTCATGACAAAGGAAAGAAGATACAACTTCAATTCAATAGAGAATATTTGGCTGTAACTTGAAAAGATTTTCAAAACATTTTTGGTTCTTAATATCTTTGTTACAATGGGCATATTCATCGTGGAAAAATATTGCTTTTCTGAGAAATTATTTTGAGATAATTTAACTGTATTAGCATGTCGCACGGGAATGACTTGTAAGCATCTTCAAATAATCCGATTATCGACGTAACCATTAAAAGATTAAAATCCACCCGGAAATACAAATCTCAAGCGATTTGAACCAAATATTTTGCATTGAATTGTTTGTTTAAATGCCCTGGAGTACAAATGGGAAAAGCAAAATGTTTTAAAAATGATCTTAAGTTAACACAGTCAGAAGTCTTAACTCAAGAAATTATCCAAATATATATATATATATATATATATTTAGCCATTGCATTTTATAATTATATTATATTATGGACAATGAATTTCTAATTAATTGAATTAATAAAATCCCAATGCATGAAAATTTGAAGCTACAATATTTGAGTTTGCTATTTGTATCAATTTTAATTGATTTTCTGAAATGTTTAGTCTATTTGTGACATTTCATGTATTTTGCATTTCATCCTATAAAATATTGAGTGAAAAGTTTGAATTTATGTATTATTTATAAATAAATATATCTTTCTATTCTTGAAAATTGCGAGAGGAATCTTTTAAATGAAATCATCGCTTTCATGTCGTGAAACGTAAAAATTATTTTAATTTGGTAAATAGAGATTTTATGAACATAATTGTATTAAAATTGCTACTAATTAATATTAAATAATAATTATGTTTGCAATGATATTCATCAACTGAAATATTTTGAAAATATATAATGTTTAAATACATAATTCTTAAATAAATAATATTCAAATACATAATATTTAAATGCATACTATTCATATTTCTAATTCAATAAAAGACTAAACATTTCTGTCATAAATATTAAATGGGACTAAAGTTAACATTTTAGTTTTATAAATCTGTATTTATTATTTTTGCTCTGGGCTATTTATATTAATTTATATGCAGATAAAATTTTTTTAGTAAAATCTAGTTATTCAATTTATGTCAATTCTAGATTTTTATTATTTATATCAAAATAGAATCGTATTTTTTGTTATTATATGTACGTCGTATGTTGTAATTAAAGGACACTATTGTTTTTTTTAAGTACTAACATTAAATATAAGATTAAACTAATTTTCTATTGATTGTATGATTTTTTATTAGATGGACAATACTGTAATAATTTAAATAATTTATTGCTTGGCATACATTTAATATTCAATGAAACATAATTTGTTAGAAATTTTGGATTTTTCGTTGGGAATGTTTAATTTCAATTAAAACGAATTTACTCAATAAGTGTTATACATAATAATTTTTATTTACAACACTATTTTTTTCTTTCATCCAATTAAATATAATTCGGTTTCGTTTTAATTTCCATACTTTGAAACTAACATTCAAGTTATAAACAACTTAAAATATAAACATTATAAATATAAATATTTATATAATATAATAACATTTATATAATATAATAACATTATTATATATTTATATAAAATAATAATATTTTATATAATATAATAACTTTTATAATATTATTATATTATATAAATATTATTATTTTGTACATACTAACTTTTACTTCCAAAACTAACTTTTTTTTTCTTTCCAATTAAATATAATTTCGTTTCGTGTATTTTCTATACCTTGACACTCACATAAAACTTAGAAATATCAGCTGTAAAAAAAATATATTATAAATATCAATATTAATATTTTGTACATAATAATTTTTCGTACTATACTAATTTTTTTTTCTTTCATCCAGTTAAATATATTTCGTTTCGACTTAATTTTCCATACTTTGGCACTCACATTTTAGTTATAAATATTACCTTTAAAAAAAAAATTATAAATATAAATGTAAATATTTTTGTACATACTAATTTTTCAAACAATACTATTTTTTTTCTTTCATCCAATTAAATATATTTCGGATTCGACTTAATTTCCATACTTTGGCACTCGCATTTTAGTTATAAATATCACCTTTAAAATATAAAAATTACAAATATAAATGTAAATATTTGGTACATATTATTTTTACAAACAATACTATTTTTTTTCTTTCATCCAATTAAATATATTTTGGCTTCGTTTTAATAAAATCAGTTTCGTTCTTTTATTTTTTTTTTTATTCACTGACATTAAAATTATAAATATCAGCTTTAAAATATAAATATTTTTTTAAAAGTAAAGTAGTTTAGTCTACGTAGAAAGAAGAAGAAGTTATTTTTTAGAAGTTTTAGTTTGCGTAGTTTTTAACATAAAATACAAATTTCTTTTCTTTCATCCAATTAAATATGATTCGGTTTCGTTTTAATTCGTTTTAATAATTCGGTTTAGTTTTTTTGGCACTAATCAATATCACATATTAAATATATTATATAGTATTTTGTACCTACTAAAATTTTTTTCTTTCCTCCAATTAAATATTATTCGGTTTAGTTTAAAATTCCATACCACGGCACTCTCATAAAAGTTATAAACATCAACCCTCCCCCTACCTCCTTACAAATAAACTATTTGAATTTTAATTACGAACAAATACTTTAACTCAAGAAATAACTTCACGATAAGCCATTTGAAAAGTTAGCACGACCCCATGATTAAACACTGGATTCATTCGCCAACATTCCAAATTATAATTGTTATTTTTGTGTGCCAAACTCTGACTCCCATTTTACTGGAGAGGTTTCTCCCAGGGCTATGCTGCAGTATGACAACGCTTCTGAAATATTGGAATTTCTCTCAATTTCTAAATTCTAATTGAACTCTCGTTACTTGCGCGTCTTTTGAAGTCAGCATTTTTGCCGAACTCCGAAAAGGCACCCAATTTGCGACGGAAATTATTTGTTCCGCCATGCTCAGACGAAACCAGGTGAAGTCTTTCATGTGTAGGGAACAGATATAGGGTCTGAATGCTTTATCAATAATGCATGTTGTTTGTAATAAGTTGTTTTCGATAAATGAAATTAGGGCTTATTGTGTTTTCTATTCTTTGGTTCAAAAAAATAAATTATTATTACTGTTGATATAAACTCTATTTCTTTTTATTGTTAAAATTAGTTTCATTTATATTTTTTATCCGAAATTTTAATAGTGAATTCTTGACTTTTCAATTCAAAATGTTTCTTGTAAAATTTTTGAAAGTGTGTATGTACCAATTATTTATATTTATATTTATATTTATTTTTAAATTTAAAAATATAAAGATTTAATGTATACTAATTTTTTCCTTACAATACTAATTTTCTTTTCATCCAATTGACTATAATTCGTTTTCGTTTTAATTTCCATACTTTGGCATTCACATTAAAATTATAAATATCAGCTGTAAAATATAAATATTAATATTTTGTAAATACTAATTTTTTTTTTCTTCAATCATTTAAATATATTTTGAATTCGTTTTAAATTTTATTATTTTTTTGCCACGGATCAAAATCAGCTTTAAAATATAAATATTATAAATGTAAATATAAATATTAATATTTTGTAAATACTAATTTTTTCATTCATCCAATTAAATATAATTCGGTTTCGTTTTAATTTCCATACCATGGCACTCGTACCTTGTAGTTATATATATGAGCTTAAAAATATAAATATTATAAATATAAATATTTGGTACCTACTATTCTTACAAACAATACTATTTTTTTTTTCTTACATCCAATTAAACATAATTTGGTTTCGTTTTTTAATTCTTTTAAATTTTTTTTTTGGATCTTACATTAAAATTTTAAATATCAGCTTTAAAATATAAATATTATGTACATACTAATTTTTTTTCTTTCATCCAATTAAATATAATTTAGTTTCGTTTTAATTTCGTTTCAATAATTTGGTTTAATTTTTTTAGCTTTTTTTTAGCACGGTTCAAAATCAGCTTTAAAATATAAATAATATAAATATAAATATTAATATTTCGTACATACTAAAATTTTTTTTCCTTCATCCAATTAAATATAACTCGGTTTCGTTTAAAATTCCATACCTTGACACTCGCATTAAAGTTATAAACATCAACCCTTCCCCCATTTTACAAATAAACTATTTGAATTTTAATTACGAACAAATACTTTAACTCAAGAAATAACTTTTCGATAAGCTATTCGAAAAGTTAGCACGACCCCATGATTAAACATTGGATTCATTCGACAACATTCCAAATTATAATTGTTATTTTTGTGTGCAAACTCTCTGTCTTTCTCCATTTTACTGGAGAGGTTTGTCCCAGGGCTATGCTGCAGTATGACAACGCTTCTGAAATATTGGAATTTCTCTCAATTTCTCAATTCTAATTGGAACTCTCGTTACTTTCGCGTCTTTTGAAGTCAGCATTTTTGCTGAACTCCGAAAAGGCACCCAATTTGCGACGGAAATTATTTGTTCCGCCATGCTCAGACAAAACTGGGTGAAGTCTTTCATGTGCAGGGAACGGATATAGGATTTGAATCATTTATCAATAAAGCATGTTTGTTTTTGTAAAGCAAAGTTGTTTTTGATAAATGAAATTAGTGCTTATTGTGTTTCCTATTTTTTATAATAGAATGGTTATAATAAATAAATTATTATAATTATTCATATAAATTCTATTTACTTCTTTTGATTGTTGAAACTACTTTCATTTTTATTTTTTATCCGAAATTTTAGTACTCAATTTTTGAATTTCCTAAAACATTCAAAATTAATTCAAAATATTTCTAGTAAAATTTTTGAAAATATGTATTTTTTTTAATTTATTGTTTTATAAATGTAAAAACAATCTTTTATTTTTTTTACTCGCAATTTAAAATTGATAGTGTTTTTGCATAGCTAGGTATTAGATATTAAAGATTCTTATTATTTTTATTATTTAGATATTACAAACTATTCCTTTGTAAAAGTAAAAAAAAAAAAGATGTAGTTATTTCCGTATTTTCATCATTGAGGTTTGAATTTATTTTTATTGAATTTATTTATTCTACAATTCCTAATTTATAAATATTATTAGTTTGATTTTCTGATTGATGGCCGAATAGACAAAACAGGGTGATTAGAGCTCTGACGCTCGATGCCACAGGTTTCTGGTTCGAGTCTCAGCGATGGCGTTTTTTTTGTTGTGGTCCGAATCTACTTTTAAAAATCCCGGTCTAATATTACTGTAGCGCGTTGAACTTAAGGCTGACATTTCTACCTAGTAAAAAGAAATCATCTCCTGTTTCGAATCTCCCAGTAGGCAGATTGCCATGGTCCAACATGGAATATAGTGTCAAGAAGTTAGTTATTAATTTGATTTTGTGATTAACTCTATATATTCTATTGTACATAGTTTTGATTTATCAGTAAACTTAAATAATGTAGTTTTTTATATTTCATTTTAAAATTCCATAAATTTATAAAACCCTTTATAATAATCTTCATAAAATCATTTTTTGTAGTATTAATACGCGACTAAATTACGATAAGTTAGTTCATTGATAAATTTATCATTATTTATAGTTTGACATGTAATCAAAACTCAATTCAGAGTACATCTGCATTTATGCACTATCACAAATGCAGAAATTTTTTTATTAAGTATAACTTTAAAATACCATGTCTATAAAAATCTACAATAAACACAATATCCTCTAATTGTTTCCCGTTTAACTTAAATTCTTCCTATTCCCGATCATATTTTTATTGAGGGAAAATTAATTTAAATTTTTTACTTCTTATTTTTCATTAGATTATATTTTATTTTCATTATCTATACTAAATTTCAAATTTGCATTTAATTTATTTTTTATTTTCTGCATTACCTTTTAAGAATTCTCAATTTTAACACGAATTTTTAGTAGCTCTGAAACTTGTATTGATATTTCTGAAGTAAACAACCATTGCCTTCTACAGAAATGCTAAACTCTGACTCCGTTTGGATCTTCCACTGTATAAGGAAAAAAAAATAAACAAATAGTATTTTCCCCCTTAGGGATTGTAGGTCACAATATTGACACAGGATCTTTTGAAGTTCCATAAATATGTTTTGAAATTCAATCAATGCGAATATCAATACTATTTAAACATTTTCTTTTTGCTGCCACGTTCTGGTAAATTTATTATTATTTCACATTCTAGTAAATGTATTATTGTTTTTGCAAATGTAAATTTTAAATCCATTATTCAATATGTTTCTTCGACACTGTCATATTTAAAAAAAATCATATCTTGCCAAATTGTGAAGGAATTATCATTAAATTGTTGGCATAACTTTACAATAAAATTTTATCTGAAAGGCATTAAAGAACTTGGCTGTTCCGTTTTCGTGTGTTTTTTTAAACGTGGTTACAATTAGAAGTGCAATCACATAAATAATCAATAAAGTATTTCAACCACATTATTAAAGTAATATTACCAGAATTTACTAACATTTACGAACTCTAATTTCCTGATAACTTTGTATTGAAAAATAATATTTTCTTATAATAAATATTAAAAGATAGTTCTTCACATTACATAATAATACGTAAATGCATCACGTAGCGTTAATTTTCTCAAAAATTTATGTAAGAACTTATATATTTTAGGGGAAAGGCTTACAAATTCAACTGTTTTAAATCATATTTTATAACATAATCTGATATAAAATATCACCTTCATCTCTCGTTATGTTTATTGTAAATATCTGTGGTTTACCGTTTCGGTTTACAATAGGGATCCTAGATTGTGGCCTACCAATTATTGTACTGCAGCATGCATTATCATATAAGAAATTGATTATGATTCAGATTTTGTTTAATAAAATTAAACACTTAAATATTACAAAAATATATTATTCAGTGTTCTATATTTTATTGGAGATAAGAATATCAGATTCTTTATATTATGATCCGACTAATATGTCAGTACAGTTTAGTCTGAATGTAAGCTTTCTATATGCCGAATTGTTTTCATAACCACGATATTTATTACCCAAAACTTGTTCCATTTTAAATTTACTCTAAACGAAAATAACTAAAAATATTTTACTAAATATATTTATATCAAATAGGATCAAAAATTATCAAAATCTAATATAAGGGACAATACAAATACAAATTTAGGGGTACTATTAGTAATAAAGGAGCCTGATGGCCACTGGAGCTCGGCACCACAGGTTTCGGATTCGTCCCGTCATTGACATGCATGTTTGTAGTGGTTCGAAATCCACTTTAAATTGTAAGTCTCGGTTTAATATGACTGTAGAGCGTAGGGCTGACAACCTTACCCCTTAAAAAAGAAATGAAAAAATGTCATGTTTCGAAATCAGCCAGTAGATCTTGGCCCACCATGGGGTTGTCACGCCATTTGCATAACAACAATGAAACCTGACAAGAGTACCAATAAATCTTTCTACCTATGGTTGCTCCATCACAACAGAAGCTGACCCCCCCCTCCTCCTTCCCTCCTTCCATTTTCCTGATAACACGCAGGTTAATCGACAGTTATCTATTCATACCTTGATCAAATTAATTCTAATAGTATTGTTAAGTTATTATCCAATAATTATTTTTCAAATATATATGATTTATAATTAAAGGTACATTTATGGTGTGACATTTTTTGTACATTAGAAATTTATGTATCATAAATACAATAACTATTCGAACTATTATTTGGATATCAACACTGAAATCTGACAAGAGAATAAATTATACAATTTTACCAATAAACCTTCTACCTACGGTTACTACATCTCAATAGAAGCTGCCCTCCTTCCCTCCCATCAATGAGAACACACAGGTTCATGGACTTGATCTAGATATTGTTGTTGATTAAGTGGGAAAAGAAACAACAACTAAACCTATAAACTTAACTATACAATTTAGGGACAATATCAGTTATTTATTCATACTTGATCAAAATTAATTCTAATAATTCTGTTAAATTATCATTTAATAATCAATAATATTTTTCAAATATATATTATTTATAATTAAAAATACTTTTTTCCTGTATGTCATTTTTTTCTACGGTAGAAATGTATGCATCATGGAGTAATACGATAATCATTCAAGCTATTACTTGAATACCAACACTGAAATCTGACAAGAGAATAAATTACACAATTTTATCAATAAACCTTCCACCTACAAGTGCTCCATCCCAACAGAAGCTGCACCCCCTTCCCTCCTTTCATGAGAACACACGAGTTCATGGACTTTGTCTAAATGTTGCTGTCGATTAAATGGAATAAGAAACAACAGCCACACTATAAACTAACTATGCAATTTAGGGACAATAGCAGTTATCTATTCATATTTGATCAAAATTAATTCTAATAGTATTGTTAGTTATTATCCAATAATTATTTTTCAAAATATATATGATTTATAATTAAACGTGCTTTATCAGGTATGGAATTTTTTCTACGGTAGAAATTTATGTATCATGGAGTAATGCAGTTAATTATACACATTAACCATTCAAACTATTATTTGAATACCAACACTGAAATCTGATAAGAGAATAAATTATACAATTTCACCAATAAACATTCTAATTTAACCGGATATAGTTTCTCCATCCCAACAGAAGCTGCCCCCCTCCCTTTCACTCCCTACATGAAAACACAAGAGTACATGGACTTCGTCTAGATGTTGCTGTCTACCAAGTGGGATAAGAAACAACAATACCTATCAACTAGTTATGCAATTTGGGGACAGTAGAAGTTATCTATTCACAACTGATCAAAATTAATTCAAATAGTATTGTTAAATTAATATTCAATAATATTTTTTTCAAATATATATTATTTATAATTTCATGTGTTTAATGTTATTTATAATTTCATGTATCTTTTTCTGACCTGGTATGACATTTTTCTACGGGTCAAATTATTCGGTAAAAGTATGTATAGTATCTTGGAGTAACGCAATTAATTCCAATACAATAACCATTCAAACTATTATTTGAATAGCAACACTGAAATCTGACAGGGGAATAAATCATAGAATGTTACCTATAAGCTAAACAATGCAATTTCGGCAATCCCTATTCACACTTGATAAATGTCTGACGGACAGTACTGAGTTTGGCGTGACTCACTCTTTGCCAATGATTGGAGGGCTTTAAAATGAATTTTAATGCCTCGCTACTTAACATTAGGATTCCATCAATTGCAGGTCTTCGTGGCAGTTCATTCGATTCTCGCGGTGCTAATCAAAATCGGATGGCTTTCAATAACTAGGCCTTTCAAGAAAGACGGATGATATTCTTATGAAAGGAATGTATTGTAGGAGAATGCCAGACTGTTCCATGAAGGTACATTCATTTCGGTTTGGGGTGATTTTCAAGTAGGAATACTTTCTGCAGTTCTACTTCCTTCCTCTTGTAGTGTTTCGATCGGTAGGCTGTGTACATATTTGTGCTTATTCGAGGAGGAACTAATTGATTCCAAGTTTAATCTATAAAAGTTTCGAATTTTTGGTTTGTTCTGGTGTTCGTTCTTTTTCTCCTTTTTCATAAGAATATCAGCTTCTCTGTATTTAGGGAAATGAATGAAAAATTAATTGAAAAGCACGAACACCTGTTTTCCTTCCATATTTCAATTTAAACTGTCATCAGAGATATATAAAAAACGGCTTATGTTTTATCCACTTTCTGATTACAGCATTTATATTAATCGAATTAAAAAAAAAGTGATTGTTTGATATCTTTGATAAAATATATTATTCCTTTCACTTTTTGTCCATCTAAAGCAGGCTTCTTTATAACTTTTCTTGAAGATGAACTTCTAGCACTTTGGCGCTCGATGCCATAGGTTTCGAGTTTGAGTCAAAAGCGCTGCCATGGGTGATTGCAGAGGTTCAAAATCGACTTTAAACCGTAAGTCTCAGTCTGATATGACTGTAGACAGTTGGGCATGAGCTAACAACCCTACCCAATAAAAAAAAAATCTCCTATTTCGAAATCTGCCAGTAGGCAAACGGCCTTGAACTAATAAGGGGATGTTGCGTCAATGAAGAAGAAGAAGATGAAGTTCAAATCCTGGATGAAGTGTTTTTATTAAATTCCTTCTATTAGTTCACACTCTCCCTATATATATATCTTGTTCAAATTTTCAATCGTTCATAAAATACTTTTTATTCATCCCCCGAAGTTCAAATGTATTTTCTTTGAACTTGTAGTGGATGACACTGGATGTTAATACAGTTTTTTTAAATATTAATTCAGTAATTAAATTTAGTTAATTAATTTTAATTTTTTTTTAGATTTAAGTTGCGTATATCTACCAATAGAGGGCGCCAGATAAACTTAAAAATAAATGAAAATTATTTATAAAGGACTTCCTGCAATATAGTGAGGGAAAAAAAAGGAATTGATTAAGAAAAAAATTATATAACTTGTTCATCATTGGATTTCTTGGATCAATCTTCTTTTTTCTTTTAGTGTTGAAATACCCGGATTAATAAGTAATGGTTTAAACTCAAAATAAAGTTTTGCAAGAGCATGAAAATATTTATTCAAATTCATCATAGGATAGAAGTCATATATGTCAAGACAGAGATCTGCTGCTACGTATGGATCTCATTGAAATCAATATTATAGGTCTTTAAACCTTCCTACTAATATTCTTCTTCTAATATTATGAATGGTTATCGTATTAGAATTAATTGCATTACTCCATGATACATGAATTTCTATCGTGAAAAAAAATGCCATACCAGAAAAGTACGTTTAATTATAAATAATATATAATTGGAAAATAATATTAAATATTTAATAATAATTTAACAATACTATCTTAATTAATTTTGATCAAGAGGGAATAGATAACTGCTATTGCCCGTAAATTGCATTGTTAGTTTATAGGTAAAATAGTATGATTTATTTTCTTGTCAGAATTCAATGTTGGTGCAAAATACTAATTTAAATGATCTTTGTATTAGAATTAATATTACTATTCCATCATAAATTTATATTGTTGAAAAAATATAATGCGAGAAATATACATACATTTGAAATTATAAATGTGATAAAATGGAAAAATAATCTGTTAATAATAAATGTCAATTTAATAAAATTGGAATTTATTATCAACAGATTATTTTAATTATTTGATTAATTTAACAGATATTATTTAATTAGTTTAACATTATTTGACTTCAAATGTTTTTAAACACAAAAATAACAAATAATTTTTATATGAAAAAGCTATAATTTTACCAGCATACCAGCTATAATTTTTAGTAAAACTTTGGAATTTAAGACAAAGTATTGGCAATTTTGATTACATTAAAATTATATCTAAATGAAGGCTTTTAAAATGTGTTTAAGTTATATTCCACAACTGCAAAGGCCAATTCTATAAAAACACAACTAAAATTATTTTCTTGATTTCTGATTAGTTCAACAGTAAAAAAAAATTAATTATGTCAACAAAATTCTCTCATTTATTTTTGTTTCCTTCAACATTTTGCAAATTTAAATACTAAATGTACTAATTTTTTAATTTGTATTGTATAAAATCAATAGTTTGTCTATAAATAAAAAAAGAATTTATTTTTAATTCAATTTTGATAAATTTCAGAAATTCTTTTGAATTTTTGCTTGCCATATATTATTTTTAAAAATGAAAGATTAAATTTTATGTAGATAAAGCACACACAAAAAAAAAAGAATGTCGCATAAAATAATGTAACTAAGATTTAATATAACAGATGTAATAACTAAAATTAGATTTTCGACAACTATTTTTGCGTTTTCATAAACGTAAAAACTGCCATAGTTTTAAAAACATGCCATACTGTTTTATTATTATTTGTAAGTTTAAATATACGAATGCACTATAAAGAAAAAAAAAAATTACCTTTTGTTCTTTTTAACTTTAACTTGCTATTCCTTCTTTTTTTTTTAAATTAATGACAAAATTTCATGTAGATAAATTAAACAAAAAAAGTATGCCTTATAAAATAATATAACTGAGCTTTAATAACAGATGCAATAAATAGATTCAGATTTACAAAAACAATTTTTATGTTCTAATGATTTTAAACTGTCGTGGTTTTAAAGATATGTCATGCTTTTATTATTATTTTTGTGAATTTTAATGCAAGAATGCACTACAAACAAAAAAATGGCTTTTATTCTTTTCAACTTTAGCCTGCTATACATTCTCTTTTAAATTGATAAAATTTCAGGTAGATATATTAAACAAAAATGAAAGCCTTATAAAATAAAGTGAATGATATTTAATAACAGATAACTAGAATTAGATTCACAAAATTTTTATGTTCTAATGATTTTAAACTGCAATAGGTTTAAAGATATGCGATGCTGTTTTATTGTTCTTTTTATATTTTAAAGTAAGAATGCACTACAAAGGAGAAATTTATTTTAGTTCTTTTCAAAGGAAAAATGTTTTCAAAAAATTACCACTTTAAAAGATTTTGTAAAGAAAAATAGGACATTCCTGCTCAATTCTAAGTCAAAAACTAATTAAATCGCTTTGGATGTAAGTGTTAAAGCACTAACAGTATATTTTAAAACATTATCTGAAGCTTGGACCCCTGAATATCTAATTCGTTTTAGTTTCTTTGCGCCATAAATATTAAGTGTGGTTGTTCCAGAATAAAAATTTTTTTCAGCATCAAAAACAGCCGCCTCCCAATATTAAGAAATATTTATTTCAAAAACAACAGCTGGTAGCACTTTGGCCAAAGATGCGATACCCTCTGTTGTTACCAGCACGTTTTTAATAAAGCTAAACCATAATTTAGGTATAAAGTAAACATAACAAGAATCGAGTACTTCCTTCACGATATAGAATATTAAAAATCTTAAATTTATTCACGGTGAAGCTCTCTGGATTAATGGTTAAGTTTTAGATTCGACGTAATTTTGCTTTCCATCTGAGCTGGGTAAATTATAAGCTATGTTAAAGTTTCACGGTTATATCAGAGGGCTCTTAAAGTTTTAAAGTCGTTAAAATAGCAGTCTTTAATGGCACTATTAGTGAAGTCATTTAATTTTTTTTTTCCCTTTTACTGGTTCTCCTCGATCGCGTCTCCAAGACAGCATGCATTCATGTGGTATTTTATGATCGTTCGTAGAAACAAAGCTCATAAATTTATTATCTTTAAAGTGTTGCTCTATGTTACTTTCTTAATGCTTAGTGCTTTTATATTCTTTGCAATTTCCATGTGTTTCTAATTCGAATAAAACAAAGAAAGTTTATTTAGCTAATACGTGGAAGGTATGTTAAAAAATAAATATTTGAGTCATTTTATGACGCTCTCAAAATTAGCCCCTTTATATAAGTAAATAATGTAACTGGTATATGAATCACTAGAATGTGTACAATTAAGGGCAATAGATATGAAAATGAACGAAATATGAGCAAGTAATTTTAAATAATGTGATTATGAATGAATATAATTTTTAATGAATAATGTTGAATTAATAATATGAATGAGTAATAAATGTGAATGAATAATAATATAATGTGTTTACAATGTTTCTTATTATTTGTCGGTTTAAATGTACGAATGCACTATAAAGGAAAAATTAGCTTTCATTCTTTCTAACTTTAGCTGTGCTATACATACTTTTTTTTTTTTAAATTAATGATAATATTTCATGTAGATAAATTAAAGAGAAAATGATTTAAAATAAAATAACTGAGATTTTATAACAGATGCAATAACTAAAACTAGTTTTACAATATATATATATATGCACTATGCACTATGTGGAAGAAAGTGACGGGACACGACACTATAACGATATAAGCCCATATTCATTAAAATTAATAGGAGGTAGGGGCCTCCTTTGGCTGAGATCACAGCTGCAACCCTTCTGGGCATGCTTTCCACTAAATTAGCCATAGTGGCTAGAGGAATTTCGTTCCAAATGTTTAACAGGAAGTTCCATAGTTCAGGCTTACTTTTGGGGAGTGGGGTGCAGGCCCTCAACCGACGGTCCAATTCGTCCCAGAGATGTTCATTCGGTTAAGATTAGAGCTCTGCGCCGGCTGCTCCATTCCTTTAACGTTGTTGTTCACATACCAATCAAGTCCTCCTTGCAACATGGCATGTTGCGTTGTCGTCTTGATACCAGCAATCATCCCTACCGTACGTTGCCCACAAGGCAGAAAGGACATGATTGTCGAGAATATCGCAAACTATCGGCATTCATCGCACCATCAACCTTGGCAAAGGGCCAGCCCCATATCAGGAGAAACAGGCCCATACCATCAATCTCCTCCACCAAACTTTACAGTTGGGACGACACACTCGGGAAAAAGGCGTTCTCCTGGCAAACGCCATACCCAAACACGTCCATCGGAACGGAAAAGATTAAATCGTGACTCGTCACTCCAAAGGACGCGTTTCTAGTCATTACAGAGTCTAAGTACGGTGGTCTTTGGCCCATCGAAGGCGCGCTTTCTTGTTGGTTTTTAATCAGAGGCTTATGGGCCGCCGAACGTTCAGTGTAACAACTTAGAGGCCTCTTAAGAGTCTTGGTCGAAAATAAACTGTGTGGCTTGTCTAAACTCATTAGCGATGTTATCCATGGATGTTTGACGGTTTTACTTGAATCTCCCTGCCGATCACCCGCCGTTTCCTGCTGGTGAAACTGTAGGTCGTCCACTTCATGGGTTTGTTCTGACAGTGTCCCTCAGTCTTGTAGCGACACAAACGTGCTAAATTTGACTTTGAGCAGTTACGAAGACGGGATATCTCCTAATTGACACCTTGGCAAGATGCAATCCAACCAACTACCTTTCTCGAACTCAGACAACTCTTCCCGTGGCGGCATCTTGACAAAAAACAACTCTGGTCGACTCCACAGAGTATTTATAGGATATGGCTGACACGTGATACCTATCATTGTATGTGTCAGCTGTATTGAATGACTTTTCTATTGTCGAGGAGGTGGCCCGTCACTTTCTTCCAGATAGTGATAATATATATATATGTTCTAGTGATTTTAAACTGTCATGGTTATATACCAAAGTATATATGTTTATTTAAACGATACAAGGAAATAAAAAATAAAACGGTATATTATTATTTGTGTGTGTTATGCATAAGGAAACTATAAAGATAAAATGATTTCAATTCTATTCAATGAAAAAAGTTTTCAAA
The DNA here is from genome assembly GCA_021605095.1 of Caerostris extrusa. Taxonomy (NCBI): domain Eukaryota; kingdom Metazoa; phylum Arthropoda; class Arachnida; order Araneae; family Araneidae; genus Caerostris; species Caerostris extrusa. Next base: position 28,587 of record BPLR01021640.1, on the reverse strand, counting down.
AATTATCACTTTAAAAGATTTTGCTAAACCAAACAAAATAGAACATTTATGCTCAATTCTATGTCAAAAACTAATTAAATCGCATTGGATGTAATATAAAAAAAAAACTGAAACCCTATAAAGAAAAAAACCTGTTTTAGTTCTTCTCTTCAAAGGAAAAATTTCAAAAAATTACCATTTAAAAGATTTTGTTAAACAAAATAGGACATTTCTGCTCACTTCTAAGTCAAAAGCTAATTAAATCGCATTGGGTGTAAGTGTTTAAGCACTGACAATATATTTTAAAATATTATCTGAAGTTTCGGCCCCTAAATATCTAATTCGTTTTCCTTCTTTACGCCATAAATATTAAGTGCGGTTGTTCCAGAATAAAAATTGTTTTTTCAGCATCAAAAACAGCCGCCTACCGAATATTAAGAAATATTTATTTCAAAAACAACAGCTGGTAGCACTTTGGCAAAAGATCCGATCTCTTCTGTTGTTACCGGCTCGTTTTTAATAAAGCTAAACCATAATTTAGGTTTAAAGTAAACATAACAAGAATCGAGTACTTCCTTCACGATATAGAATATTAAAAATCTTAAATTTATTCACGGTGAAGCTCCTGGATTAATGGTTAAGTTTTAGATTCGACGTAATTTTGCTTTCCATCTGAGCCTGGGTAAATTATAAGCTGTGTTAAAGTTTCACGGTTATATCAGAGGGCTCTTAAAGTTTTAAAGTCGTTAAAATAGCAGTCTGTAATGGCACTATTAGTGAAGTCGTTTAATGTTTTTTTTCTTTTACTTGTTCTCCTCGATCGCGTCTCCAAGAGAGTATGCATTCATGTGGTATTTTATGATCGTTCGTGGAAACAAAGCTCATAAATTTATTATCTTTAAAGTTATGTTGCTATGTTCTGTTCTTTTATATTCTGTTCGGCTTCCCATGTGTTTCTATTTCCAATAAAACTAAAAAGGTATATTTAAACAAAATATGGAAGGTAAATTTAAAAAATGAATCATATATATGACGCTTTCAAAATTAGCTCCTTTATATATTTTGTAACAATGTAACTGCAATATGAATCACTAAATTTTGTGAATGAGCAATACATATAAAAATAAAAATATGAGCAAGATTTCAAATAATGTGAATGAATAATAAACGTTAAAAAAAATGTGTAAGAATGAATGAATAATAAATGATGAATAATGTGAATGCGGCCAATAAACATGCAGCAAGCCTGATGTTAGAATGAATAAATGGGGAATGATTAATAAATGTCAATGAATGTGAATGAGTAATAAATGTCGATGAATAATGTGAATGATTAATAAATGTTAATTGATAATATATGTAATTATTATTTGAAATGAGTCTGTTTTAATAAAATTAAACATAACAAGAATAAACAGGATAAACATAATTTTAAACATAATAGTACTTCCTTCACGATATAGAATATTAATTAAATCACATGGGTGTAAACGTTAAAAAGCACTAACAGTATATTTTAAAACATTATCTGAAGCTTGGACCCCTAAATATCTAATTCGTTTTACTTTCTTTACGCCATAAATATTAAGTGTGGTTGTTCCAGATTAAAAATTATTTTTTCAGCATCAAAAACAGCCGCCTCCCAATATTAAGAAATATTTATTTCAAAAACAACAGCTGGTAGCACTTTTTTGGCAAAGATCCGATCCCTCTGTTGTTACAGGCTCGTTTTTAATAAAGCTAAACCATAATTTAGGTATAAAGTAAACATAACAAGAATCGAGTACTTCCTTCACGATATAGAATATTAAAAATCTTAAATTTATTAACGGTGAAGCTCCCTGAATTAATGGTTAAGTTTTAGATTCGACGTAATTTTGCTTTCCATCTGAGCCTGGGTAAATTATAAGCTATGTTAAAGTTTCACGGTTATATCAGAGAGCTCTTAAAGTTTTAAAGTCGTTAAAATAGCAGTCTGTAATGGCACTATTAGTGAAGTCGTTTAATGTGTTTTTCTCCTCGATCGTGTCTCCAAGAGAGTATGCATTCATGTGGTATTTTATGATCGTTCGTAGAAACAAAGCTCATAAACTTATTATCTTTAAAGTGTTGCTCTACGTTCTGTCCTTAATGCTTAGTGCTTTTATATTCTTTGCGGGTTCCTATGGGTTTCTATTTCGAATAAACAAAAGAAAGTTTGTTTAAACAATACATGGAAGGTATATTTAAAAAATTTTGAGTCATTATATGACACACACATATATATATATATATATATATGTGTGTCATATAATGACTCAAAATTTTTTTATATTATTGGATTATTTGATTTTTATATTATTTATTTTTATAGTATATTGATTCTAGTTACATTATATATATATATATATATATTAGATATAATGTAACTAGAATATGAATTACTATTTTGATTTGTGAATATATAATGTGAATGGATAATAAACGTAAAGGAGTAATAAATGTGATTTTAATATATATCACAGCCCGATATATAGCAGATTTCCAGCCTGTATTCCGCTGGGCTAAACACAAATTTAAAACGAGATCCCAAAGGTGATAGTTGTTGGTAATTTAGAAAGCACATTATGCTTCTTCAGGTAACTGACTGGGCAAAAAGTCCAGCATTAAGGCACTGTCGTTCTCCATCAGGCGTCGATATGTTCATGGTATTTGCGTGGTCCATTGATCTTCTACCCTCACCGTTATAACTGGTAAAAGGTTGCAGCCCCTAGGTACAGGGTTGAGATGTGTAGAAAAGAAAAATATTTACGACTTCTTATTAAAACACGATATATGAATAATATTTATCAAATTCTCCAAGTAAGAAAAGGTGAACATAATTTTTCCTTTTGTATGTATATTTAATTCTTATTTAAATTCTTTTACTTCTTATATTATCTTTTTTCTTATCTTTGTCATTTTTCTTTAATTTTATAAATAAAAATTCATTATTTTGCTTGTTTTGCTGATAGGGTATTGATTTATGAACTGTAAAAAGCTTGATTCAAAACCCATAAGTGTTACGGAAACGATAGCTGCATGTCCGAGATTAGAATGATATAAATTTGTTGGCCAGAAAATTATTCCCTTGGTCTCAAATAGGAGGGGAAGACATTAACTCCCTCAAAAGCATAGTGAGCTTTCTAAATTCCTTACGAATACAGCTTGTGGGCTCTCGCTCTAAATTTGTGTGTAGTTTAACGGCATTGGATGCAGGCTGAAAAGCTTTATTCTACTACATATAAGTTGTTCTTGTGATATGTAATGAGTGAATGATTAGGATCAAGTACTCAACATCAAGTACATTTTCATTGTACAACTTTTCTTTTGATAGGGAAATATTTTCGACTATAACGTTTCGTGAAATAAAGTTTTGATCTCCATAAAATAAAAGCGAATGTTACAGAGAAGGCATACACTCAAAAGCCAAAACATTATGACCACCTGTCAATAACAAGTTGGCCCACCTTTGGCGCGCAACACAGCTTCAACCCGCCTTGGCATGGATTAATACCAGTTAAATACCACTTCCACCTGATCACGTGCCTTCCACGTCATGCAGGCGAGTTCATTGCAAAACGTAGGGGTGGTCATAATGTTTTGGCTCTTCACTGTATATGGTTGAAAATAAATAGAAACTACATATATCGTCTCTTACGCTTGCATCCATGTGTTGCCACATAGCATTTGAATGTATTAAATAAATTCCACTTACAAATCCAGGTTAAGATTTTTTTTACTGAATAAATTATAATATATATAAAACATTGATATTTACCGAATATAATATATAATCGATTATTTTTACTTTTACAAATCTCAAGTGATTGTTTTATATAAAAAAAATTATCGAATGTTGATTTAAAACTATATAGGTCTAATAGTACTCGTATACATTTATCTGAATTTTACGAGAGGTCATTTTACCCGAAGATGAAATCACATAAAATTTAAAATAGAATTAATGACGTCAAATTCTTAATTTATTTCTTGCATTATATTAAGAGTATTTTAATAAAGAACGTTAACGTATCGAAAGATAATCCTTATTTCAATATCTTGCTTTGTGCGTTTATATTTGTTTGTGTTGTCTAGCATAAAAGGCGTATATAGATAGAAAGAAAGAAAAATCATATGAAGTAAAAACGAAAAAAAAAAATCATGAAAGAAAGAGAGATAATAGAGAGAATTGAATCGAGTAACCAAATAGAGAGAAATGAAAAATTTATAGGATTAAAAAAAAAAAAAAAAAACATAATGTTCCAAACATTCCTTGAAAACTTTCAAGAATCAAGCCTTTCCTTTTGTTTCTAATTTTCTATTGTCTTATTATTATAAAGTTATTATGTTTCAAAAATGTAACATTTTCATGTAATGAATAATGATTTTACACAATAGATCGTCTTTATTTTTTTAATACTTGTGTGGTTTAGACACAGTAATCTAACAAATAAACCACGAGAACACAATTAATCAGAATTCATGGTGGGCGATTTTATTCAAAGTTGAAAATGTATAGAACTTAAAATAGCGTTAGTGCCATAAAAGTAATGCGTTAGATCATTTAGTAAATAAATAAATAATATCTATTTCTCATTAGGTGAAAAATAATTTTCATTCAAAATTTGTGAATCTATATTATTTAATTTTGATTTTTATTATGAAAATGATCCTATAAAAGTGTTTGTTCAGAGTCTAAGGCAATATTTTTTTATACAGAAATAAAAAAAATTATAAGGTTACTATAGGCCTCCTGTTTTTCTTTTTTTTTTTTTAAATACCATTGTGGCTATAACGAAATGGTCTTAAAAGTAAAAGTACATTGTGTATCATCAAGTTAAGTTGCAAGGACATTGGCAAGGGCTTATCAAACTAAATTTGCAATTACATCAACGTTAAAAAAATGTTAATCAACGTGAGTTATTAAATTGTACGATGTATGATTTTTATTATTATTGCCAAAAAACAAATTTATATCAATGTCTCATTAGATCAAATATATTTCTCAATAGAAATATCTTGTTTCTTATGTGAATCTGTAGTTTTGTTTTTAATATATTTTTATAAAAATTATAAAAAAAAAATATATTTGGCAAGCTTAAATGAGATGATGGAATGGATTTTTTTCATAAAAAAAGACAAATATAATAATAATCACTAACATATATAAAGTTAAAAACTAATACATTAAGAGTCAAACCGTTTCTTTTTTATTCTTTATTTGGGAACACACTTTAATAAATGTGACATTTGCAAGCAATTAATTACGCTTTTGACAACAGGACTTCATTTTTTAAATGCATCTGTGATTATGACACAATACCCTTACTACAAGTAAACGAAAAATTGCAAGAACATCATTTATCAGAATTTACGAGGGGTGATTTATTCTGTCATGCATACAGAGTAACTCCTAAAGAAGGCAAATGACTCAATTGATTTCATGGAATCGATACATTTAAAGCTCTTTCTCTGAAACTTTCAATTTATTTGTTGTCCCAGCATAAAAGCTTGCATAACATTCCATATTCTTTATGTTCCCACAGAACATTACATGAGACAAGCGTAATTTATTGCTTGTTCTAAACCGTAATCACATTCATCTCAATTAGTTTCCGTTTAGCATTAATGCGTGAAGCTCACATTTGTTTTAGTATAATGGGCAGACATTAGCATCTAGTTACGCTAAGCATAAGCAATAACAGGGACACTCAAGAGTATAGGCATTTTTGCCAGACGGTTATTAATGAAAGACACCTGTGAAACTGCATTTGCCACAAGATGACGTTTAGTTGTTTTCAATTTTATGTTTGAACATTGTTCACTCTGTTTGATGTTTGAAGTTTTATGCGCGTCTCTGATTCACTTCTGAAGGTTATTTGTTTGCTTAATCATTTCAGTATTGGAATAAATCTCACGAAGCATGTTGTCAAAAATATATATATATATATATATATATATATATTATACGTCTTTCCATTGATTTTTTTATTTTATTTAACTAAACATACTTTGTATCTGCATTTACAATTAATTTAATTTATTTAATTTCATTCTGCTTTAAAATGTTTGGAAAAACATTTTTTATTGAAATAATAATCCTGCAGACATGATTCTACTTTGATTTTTTTTATTTTAAATTTAAATTTAATTTTTAAATAAAATTTAACATTTAAATTAGATAATTAAATTTAAATTGTTTTATAAGATTCAATGTTTTATAAGCAGCTCGCAAAGCACATTTCAAGTAAAAAGTACAACTGTTTGACAATAAATAAATATATTAATAATATCTCGGATAGTTACCATTTACTTGTAATTGATACATGTTCGGAACTGTAAAGTCAGAATACATTTAGACATCAGAATCTCATGACGCAAAATATCAGTTAATCAGAAACCTGAGCCGTTAATTATTTTGGCTTCTGATTGGCTGAAATTTGGGGGCGACTGATTTTAGTATCTGGTGGGAATCCATTTCAAACGAGTCAATGAGCAAACATTTTCGATTGGATATTTTGAATTGTCTTGACAAAATGAACATTTGTGGCTTTTCAGTATTTTTTCTTTCAATCTTTATTGATGGTTTGTAAATTCTTAAAAACCTTATGCAACCTTATGCCTTATTGCAAGGGAAAAATGATTCACAACTTTTCATATTTGTTAGAACAATAGTTATTGTCACAACAAAACCAATGGTACAGAATTGACTATAGACCATGAGGCGTGTGTTTGACTAATTTCCCATTCAGAATTTTTAAAGAATCTGCCTTTTTCTAATGGCAAATTATAAAATGCTATTTATATTTCAAAGTCAATACTTTCTATATAATTTTTACTAGCCAAAAATTTTATTGTCTTATCAACAAATTGGATTTATCTAATGTAAATTGAACATGGAAGATACTCTCTTTCCAACTCACAAAAACCTTTTTAATAACGGATTATTTAGTCAGTTAAAATTAAATCGTGTAACAATAAAGATGTGTACGACTATACCTCGTTAAAGAAACTATTTAATTATCAAAAAAATACTTATACTGAAATATTTTTACAAATAAATCTCAAGTTTTAAAATACTTTATGAAATTCTTTAATGCAAAATAAAATTATTTGCTTTTAAAAATATAATTAGCATAAATTCTTATTCATCCGTTACTTATTAATAAGAAATTTTTACGTCTTCATCCTGCTATTTAATTAACTATTTTTATTATCATTATATCATGCATACTTAAGAAAATACAAATTAAAGATGGCATTTTTAATAAATACTGTTATGTAAAATAAAATATTTGTAATAAAATAAGGATCATTTTTATTCCAGTAAAATAATATCATAATTATTTTGTAATTTTCAACAGAATTTTAAAAATTCATTTATATTAATTACTGAACATTGCTGTAAAAATACATTTTCATAAACTTTTACTAAAATGACACTAATTACAATGCTTTTATGTAAAGAATAATATATAATTTATATTTTGCATAGAATGTAGATGAAGGCACGTTATAAAATGTTAAAATTTATAGGAAAATTATTATTTTCCACAAAGTGTTTTTAAAAATGTAATATTGCTTTGTAATTAATTCATTTTTCTGCCGTACTTAATATACAATGATCAGTAAATGACGGGTATTAAAGTAATGAGGCATTATTTTTTAAAGATTTTATTTAAGGTTTTTATTATTTTAAAGATGGATATGTTAAAGTCTTATAAGCATGAACTAATTTTATAGCTGACATCAAAAGAAAATTTCTATGGCTAATCATTATCTCCTTTCGTTACCCAAATCTTCAATCAACTGACTCTGTCTTCATGCGGCCTGATGGTCAAATGGCTAGTCTCCAGGCCTTTGGTGCTGCAAACTTCATTTTCGAATTCTAGTTTGGCATGGATGCATGTTAGTTGTTCGGAATAAACTTTAAACTGTATATCCTGGTCTGTTTTACATTCATGGGCACAAAATAACCGTAGAGCGACAAACCAAACCCTGCCTTCATTTAATAATTATCTTTTTTATGAATGAGCTAAGTCTAACTCATCTGAAGGGAGGTACTTTATATTTGCTTATTTTCGTGCATTCAGCACATGAACTATGAAGATGAGAGTATGTTACAGCAACATTTAACCACATTATTTCCTGGTCTGGTTCTCTTCAGTACCTTTGTGCACACTTTAGACTAATTAAATCGGAACCTACTGCTTAACGTAGATTCCGAACCGCCAACAAACATCCGTGCCACCGCCAGGATTCGACCCTGAAGCCTGTGATACCAAAATCCACAGCACTAACCAATTGGTCATCACACCACAACGTTATTCCATGAGTGAGACATCTTGTTTGTTATCGTGCTTAAAAAGTACGCTCGTGTGATAAGATCTAATGGCTGGCTCATATTTACGTGTTATATTGGATAAAATACGCTTTCAATCATAGATAATATATTATTAATGATTGCATTTTAATTTCACATTATTATAAAATATTATTAGTACACAATTATGTTGCATACATCAATATTGTTATCATTTAATTTAATTAAGTCCAGTCTTTAAAACACAAAGAAATAACTGTAATATTTTTTTGGCTTCTCTTAAAATGACATTATTTTTTTTTATAGAATACAATGTACAACATTTATTTGCTCTATACCGTTATATAAAATGCTATTTAGACCGTTTATATCCATATGCATCAGAATACAAAGAGTTACATCTGCCCTGAAAATGTCCTTTTAAAATAACCATAACTTTTAAATATAACTGCAGCGGAAGGAGAAAAAAAGTAAAATAAAAACTTGCACTTTCTGCCCTATTTGGCATTTTTATATTCTCCAACTATCCGATGCATTGCTCTCTACTCGAAATCTGCAGAAAAATGAAATATACCTCGGCAGAGACAGCGAGAAAGAAAATGTTTTTGGATATCTAAAAAGTTTGAGCACAGTTCAGTTGCAACAGGGAGCACTTCCCATGCTCTACAATGCATGGACCAAATCATACTTTTATGTTATTTCATGAATTTCAAAAATATAAAAATCCTCTTTGACGGAGATATATATTTCTTTCACAAAAAACTGTCATACAACCTCTTTTTTTCTGAGAGAATATGAGAGATAAATGAACAACACAATGAAAAACTTTTTCCGCTGTGATAAAATTTTCTTCAAAAGAAGCCAACGCTTCTCTTCTGTATCTATAGTGGCAGTTGTAGGAATATTTTTATGCCTTATATTATTAATTATTATCATCTACTTTTAACAATCAATTCTACTGTTTTTATAATTTGCTTTATTTATTTAAATTTTATGTCCTTTTTTTATATAATTTACATAATATCCTATTTTTTAGATCTCTTTTTTAAATTTTATAAGGAAAAAAACAACAAAATAGTGTATTTTGGATTTGATTACAATTATAAATATTATAATTTTAACGATTTTTAGATGAATCTTGCCGGTTAAATGAATTCATATATTTGTTAAAAATATATTGTAAGTCATTAAATTACACCACGTGTATATTATTTTTCATAGCAATTTATTTTATCAGGAATTATTTTATGCATCGCATAATACTCTCTAAAAATAAAACAAATTGATCCAAGTATTTATAAAGTTTATCAAAATAACTTCAAATACAAATTTCAGTTTTTTTAAATGCTTTTAACATGTATTACGTTTATTTTCGAAAATAATTTCGTTATAAAAACATGAATGTGTTTAATATTATTAAGTAATTTTGTATATTTTGTCAATACATCATATTTTTATATATTGTTAATACACATGATAGCTAATATATCTATTAATATAAATAATATACATACAATTAAAATTATCTTTCCTACATATCTACTTACTCGTATACTTAAGGAAACAATAATAAATCTGTTTATAATGTGCAAATTCAATTTGTTGAATTTTGAATAAAACCTTTTTCATTATTTAAATATATCTACTAATTTCAAGACAAATATTTAATCTCATTTTTCATATATGAAAATCTATTAATTACTTTTTTTTTCCTCTATGAAACTTTGATGTATTATTTCCTTATTATTTATGAAAAACATAAATTAATTTTTATTTAATGAAACAGCGCTATTATATGTTATTCTAAGCCATATCTTGAATTAATTGTTCGTGAAGTTTTTAAAACATATATGATTTATATAATTCACTAGTATATTTATACAAAGAACAATGCACTGTAGGGTAAATTGCTTTCACAGAGTCTTTCAGAGTTAACTCCTTTGAATTTCTAGTGTCGTAGACAAGAAAATGCAGGAAAACTCCTACTAGCCAGCCTGGCTAACGAAGCAAGATGCTTACGTTAACCATAATCATATTGTGCATTTAAAAATATGTATTCCTGAAATGCTTAGGCTGTACGATTTCCTTATTATTTAAGAGCGACCTCATGGTCAATTGGCTCATGCTCTGGCCTTCCGTACCACAGGTTTCAGATTCGAATCTTGGTGGCGGCATGGATGTTTGTTAATGATTCGGAATCCACTTTAAACTGAAGGTCACTGTCTAATTAGAATAAAGAGTGCACAAAATGACCATAGAGCGACAAACCAAATCAAATCAAAACAAACCTTATTATTTAAGAATAAATATCGATATGTTATGTTAAAAGCAATACAAAATATTTATCATAAAAAGTGAATTGATCAATTTTTAATATCACTATTTATGACATTTTTAACACGTTGTGAAATTATTTCACTTATATATACAACTCACAACTCACTGACGTTTTAAAGCTTTTTGGCATGTTTTCAAAGTTAACCCTCCCCCCCCCAAATTTTCAGTGTCGTATGGAAGAAATCATGGGACAAGTCCCATCAACCTGGCTTATAATTCACAATACACATACATGCTAATTAAAATCGCATTTTGTATTAAAAAAAATGCTTGTGTAAAACTTTTCAATCTAAATAATACAAAATAATTTTATTTGTCATACATTTCCTATTCTAATAACTAAGTATTAAAATAAATTTTTCCTAAAAAGTTCCACTAGAATTCTTAAATAAAATATTAGAATTACATATTGCTGTTCTTAACCATCTGACGATTTTAAAACAAAAGTGAAAGCGTCTTGCATTTACTACGTCTGAGTTTGACAAATTGAATAGACTCAAAGTTTTGAAAAGATAAGCCGGTTTTCTTACTAATATATTCCATTACAATGTTTTCTGTAATATTACAAGAGCTCTTTTCGATTTATGTAATACGATTTTAAATTACGAAATTCTTATATAGTTTATTCAGATATTTTGATGATGACAAATAAAAGTTTGCATTAAGATTGTATGGAAATGTAAAATGCACAGTAAAGAAGATGAGATTAAGTTAAACTTAATTCTATGAGTTATTTTGTAGAATGAGATTATGAGTCTGTTCGAAATTCAAATAAATTTTTCTGTAGAAACCTTTCAAGTTAGAACCTTTTAAGTAGAAATTTTAATACATACAAAATATACAAACAATATTATTTAATACGATTTGTATTCTAAACTTTAAGTAACTAATCAAATACTATGTGATAAATTATATTAATATAAAATATCTTTACTCATATTTAAATAAAAAAATTGATATATCGATATAAAATATATGCTCATTATAACTCTTTTGCATACCCGACTCGTGGCTCAGTGGTAACGTGCGCAGGTGATGAGCATTATGGCTGAGATTTAATCTGGTGGCATTGTTGTAGATACTATTTCAAATACGCGGAAACTCGATGACGTTTGTGATGTTTAGCATCTTGTCTCATTAGTCGTACTACCTGATATGAGTTTTCCTAATTTTTTTGACCCATACGATGTGCAAACGCAGGTTTGTTCCCCTGCAATGTCCTCCTTTTTCAGAGATACGAAGCCAAGTCAGACTTCTAGCTAAAGGGGCTCCATCGTGAGAGAAACCTCCCCCTTTCCCTTCCTTCAGGAATAGACTATTCATTTGGTGTCCGTCCCGAAAAATTTAATACTAATTTTTAAATACTATTAATGTATATTTTTAAATCTTCAGTGGTTGCTATTTATTAATAAATCATTCATAGAACATATATTTGGACATCACATTCAGGACATCTACAGAAGGAAAAAGCATCTTAAATTCCTCCAGTGGACAATGGTCATAAAGTTCCCAAACTCTTCTTTACCCCTAAATGGGAATTGATTTTCGGTGCGAAGCCAAACCACCGTTTCGCGTCGATAGACGAAAGCAATCTACAAAGCTTGGATAACCATTAAGCGTTCTTTATTCCGATGCATTTACCACTTTTATACCAATGCCAATTGAGAGAGGGTAATGAAAGGCAATGCCATTGTTAGAAATTGAGTTGTGGGGCGAAATATTGATGAGGTAATATATGCTCTAAATTAACGCCGTACATGAGGTGTAAAACACATTATATAACGTGCATTATATGTAACTTATACATAGATGGCACATACATGAAGTTACATTACATTGTTATATATATATATATATATATATATAGCACATGCAGTTAGCAAAATGTATTCGGTTTACGTAAGAAATAATGATGATTAAATTAATGTTGGTGATTTAATTATTCATAAAGAGCCTTTCTTTGAAAGCTATGCAATGAGCTTAATTTAAAGAGTGATTAATGAAATTAAAATGGAATATTTGAGTTGTAAATAAAATATTTCAAACATAAAACATGCTAACAAAATAAACTTTCATCCATAATCACTCATATATTTCAGAAAATATTTATAGCAATTTGTAAGTACTATTATTGTTCAATAATAAATCTTTCCTGGTTACTATTGATTAATAAATCAATTTAAGAACATATATAACACATTCCTGACAGACGGAATAAAAACATCTTAAATTCCTCCAGTGTCCAAAGGTCATAAAGTTCCCAAACTCTTCTTCGACCCTAAATGGGAATTGATTTTCGGTGCGAAGCCAAACCACCGTTTCGCGTCGATAGACGAAAGCAATCTACAAAGCTTGGATAACCATTAAACGTTCTTTATTCCAATGTATTTACCACTTTTTTATACCAGTTCTAATGTAGAGATGGTAATGAAAGGTAATGTCATTGCTCGTAATATAGAGGTGGGATGAAATATTGATCAGACAATATGTGCAAAAGTTAAACGTGTTATATGAAGTACAAAATACATTATATAGTTGACAAAATGTGTTTGGTAATCATAAGAAATAATGGTGATTAAATTAATGGTGGTGATTTGATTATTCATGCGAGATTAATTTAAAGAATGATTTATAAAACTGAAATGGAAATATTGAATATTCATTTGTAAATATAATATTTTCAACGTACAATATATAAGAGGTAAAGTGTCCATGCTTTCATTTGCCTTTCTTTAAAAATTATGCAATGAGATTTATTTACAGAATGTTTAATGAAATTGAAATGGAATTATGGAATATTCGTTTGCAAATGAAATGTTTTAAACATTGAACATATTAGCAACATAAATTTTCACCCCTATAATTTTTAGAAACAATTTGATAGTAATTTGTAAGTACTATTATTGTGTAGTATTAATATATTTGGACATCGCATTCATGACATCAACAGACGGAAAAAACATCTTAAATTCCTCCAGTGGCCAATGGTCATCAAGTTTCCAAACTCTTCTTCACCCCTAAATGAGAATTGATTTTCGGTGAGAGGCCAAACCGCCGTTTCGCGTCGATAGACGAAAGCAATCTACAAAGCTTGGATAACCATTAAGCGTTCTTTATTCCAATGCATCTACCACTTTTTTATACCAGTCCCAATTTGGAGATGGTAATGAAAGGCAATGCCATTGTTCGAAATAGAGTTGTGGGGTGAAATATTGATCAGGTAATATGTGTTCTAAGTTAAAAGTGGTATATGAAGTATAAAGCTAATTATACAGTCAAGAAAAGGCTGAGTAAATATAATAAATAATGCAATGATTATTAAATCAGTGGTGGTGATTTAATTATTCATAAAGAACCTTTCTATGTAAGTTATGTAATGAGATTAATTTAAAGAATGATTAATGAAACTGAAATAGTATTTTGAAATTTTCGTTTGTAAATAAAATATTTTCAACATAGAACATACTAATAAAATTAATTTTTAATAATTTGGTAATTTGCTAAAGTGGTCATGCACTAAAATGGTTAAAAAGGTAAAGTGGGCATGATTTCCTTTGCCTTTCTTTGAATATTATGCAATGCGATTAATTTAAAGAGTGATTAATGAAATTGAAATGAAATATATTGGATATTCATTTGTAAATATAATATTTTCATCATATAACATACTAACAAATTAAATTTTTAATAATATGGTAATTTTTTGTAAAATACTCATGCAATAAAGTGATTAAAGTGGTAAAGTGACCATGCTTTCCTTTGCCTTTCTATGAAAATCATGCAATAAGATTAATTTAAAGAATTTTTAATGAAATTGAAATGGAATTACGGAATATTCGTTTGTAAATAAAATGTTTTAAACATGGAACATACTAGTATAATAAATTTTCTCCCTTATAATTTTCAGACAAAAATTGATAGTAATTTGTAAGTACTATTATTGTGTATTAATAAAACTTTCTGGGTTGCTATTTATTAATAAATCATACAAAGAACATATATATGGACATTTTGACATCAACAAAAACATCTGAAATTCCTCCAGTGGCCAATAGTCATAAAGTTCCCAAACTCTTCTTCTCCCCTAAATGGGAATTGATTTTCGGCGAGAGGCCAAACCACCGTTTCGCTTCGATAGACGAAAGCAATCTACAAAGCTTGGATAACCATTAAGCGTTCTTTATTCCGATGCATTTACCACTTTTTTTATACCAATGCCAATTGAGAGATGGTAATGAAAGGCAACTCATTGTTCGAAATAGAGTTGTGGGTGAAATATTGATCAGGTAATATATGCTCTAAATTGAACATAGTAAATGGAGTATAAGGCACATTATATAGTTAACAAAACATGTTCGAGAGGCATAAGAAATAATGGTGATTAAATTAATAATGGTAATTTAATTATTCGTATGAGATTAATTTAAAGAATAAGAATACTAAGCAATGAGATAAATATAAAAAATGATTAATGAAACTGAAATGGAATTATTGAATATTCGTTTGTAAATAAAATATTTTCAACATAGAGCATACTAGAAAAATAAATGTTTGATAATTTAGTAAAGTCGTCATACACTAAAGTGGCTAAAGGGACAGCTTGGGACAGACTATATTTGCTGTCATTAAATTTTAATCTATTATATACATGAATATATATAATACTTTAAAGTTGAATGTCACATTCAACTGAAGGCCATACATATATAATATTTATTATATATATATATATATATATATATATATATATATATATATATAATAAATATTTATTAATTTTATTCCGAATACTGAATTTTTTAATTTCTGTCACCATAAATAAAAGACGGACAAGACTGCAGCTTAAAAATAAGATATTATATTTGATATAAATTTCCTTAATTAGAGGAAGAATTTATTGTTTAACTAACAAAAATTCTAGAAGTTAATTAAACCCCTACATCAATCTCATTATTATTAAGTAGATGTCTAAAGAGTGATTAATTAAAATATTAACTTGGGTCACTTCTAGGTTATGGTTGGTTTGGAAGAAGGGATTAAAAGTTACAATTCTGACTTACTAAACTAGAGCCAATTAAAATAGTGGACAGGTATCCTCTTTGGCATCATTTATGTATAGTAGTGACTTGCTAAGTGTGTATTTCTTAAATCACAACACGATGTTTTTCCTTAGATAGATCCCTAGGAAGGCATTTTTTTCTTTCTCGTGAGTTTAGCAAGTTGTCATATGACCTCTTCTGGTACAAAGCTTGACAATGTTTGATATTTTATAAATTATCCTGTTTATCAAATGGCCTGAAGTTTAATTTTCGTCATTAAAAATACCTGTTCATGTTATAATTGATTTTGATAGGCTCTGTAATTATCCATATACGGAAACACAGAGGAAACCCCAAATCACCTTTCTTTGACTTAGCACAAACACAGAATATTAGTTTCACGAGATATCTTTAAAATGAAATGAAGTAATGTAAATAATTGTATTAAATAAGAAAGTGTATAAAAATAAATTTTAAATATATGATAGTAATATAACTATTTTCACGTAAAGTATATAATAAAATACTTAAATCAAACAATTATCAAACAACTGTAAAAACATTTAAAAACAATGGGTAACAAAACAAAGGAATACATAAATCAGCCAATTACCAAACAACTGTAAAAACAGCAAAAGAAACCCATGGACAATAAAAGAATTGATTATTTAAATCAGACAATTACCAAAAACTGTAAAAACAATACAAAATAATGGAATAAAAAAATCAGACAATTACCGAACAACTGTAAAAAACAATGGATAATAAAACAATAATTGTCATTCAAGTATTCCAAACAACTGTAAAAACAGTAAAAAGAACATTGAATAACAAAACAATGGAATATTTCAATCAGATAATTACTAAACAACTATAAAAACAGTAAAATAAAGAATATAATATTTAAACCAAACAACTATAAAAACAGTAAAATAAAGAATATAATACTTAAACCCAACAGCTGTAAAAAACAGTAAAAAACGCAAAATGATTTTTATAGCATCATATAAATGAATGCATGCATTCATAAAGATAACTTAATGAGTTATCACTCCATAGAAAAGGGAAAATAAAAATATATAAACAGTAGTTAATAATGTCTCAAATATTCCCGATACACATCTCTCGTATCGCTAACAGGAAATATCACAAAAAATCGGCGACCGTCTTATATTACTAGCATGAACAAGATTATTTGGAATGTGCTTTCGTATAAAGGAGATTAGATTTAATCTTACTCTATATTTCATACTAGAGGAGAAAAAATACTAGAATCTTTATGTCTTCATCTTATTCTTATAATTATATATTGAGTAAATATGTATGTAGGGCTCTAAATCCGAATGTATTAACTGTATGGATATTTTTAAAAATATATTTGAAGATCACATTTTCTTTTCAAAAATTTAACTGCTATGTTCGTCGTTTCCGAGATCATTTTATTTTTTAATTAAGAATACAACTATTTTCGTGTTAATTTTCGTAAATAACTTTAATCTAATTTCTGAAGGAAATTGGGATGTATAATTATTTAATTGTAGTACAAATTAATATTTATGTTGGGGTCTCTAAATCCGAATGTAATAAAAAAAATACATTATAGGGGCTCTATTCCGAATGTACTAAAAGTACAAACTAATGTATATATTTGATAAATTAAAAAAAAACGAAAAGTGTAACATATTTATTTAAAACTGTAATAAACACGTTATATTTAAATCAGATGAATAAATAAATAATAAAATTAATAAATATTTCTTCATTGCAAGTGAGAAAAATAATAATTTTCTATTTTTTTTTTTTTTTTTTTAGATTTTTTCAAACTAGCTATTTACTTTGGTATGTTGTTTTTTATTACAATTTCACTTTTGAAATGATAACAACGAAAAAAATTTCAGGATTTTGATGCTTATGTAATTAATAAAATGTAATGTTTATTTAAATATATTACTTATAAGGTTTAGGTTCCTGATATTTAAATTTAAAAATAAAAGATGAAAATATTTATCAAATTACAACAAATATTTGTGAAAACACGTTTTTGTAAACAGTTATATGATATTTTTGTTTAGTATAAATATTTTATAACGTAATATTACTTAGAACAATTCTTCCAGTTTTTTCTTCATAAACATATTCTAAGAGGATAGATTTTGCTATTTTTTGCGTGTAAAAGACAGTTTAAAGATTTTTTTGTTTAAACGTATTTTTTCTTAAACAACATTCTTAAAAAATATGTAAATATACACAATTTGTTTTTTAAAAATTGTTATTTGTTGTAAATATATATAATTTTTGTTGTTTCACATTTTCCACTTAAAAATTGAACTGCTGTTTTGGTCCTTTCCTTGATATATTTATTTTTAATTCTGAATACAACTATCCTCGGGTTAATTTTCGTAAATGAGTTTAATCTAAACTCTTTACGAAATTTGGATATCTAATTATTTAACTGAAGTACAAACTAGTGAATGTATTTGATTAAAAAAAAACAATTTAATCGGAAAGTATTTAATAAATATGTTATTATTTAATAAATAAATATGTTAATTTATTTAAAACTCTAAACAAGTTATTCATAAATCAGATAAATAAATAACTAATAAAATTAATAAATATTTCGTCACTATAAGCCAGGAAATAATAATGTTCCATTTTTTAATATTTCTTCAAACTTACTGTTTACTTTCGTAAGTTATT
Organism: Caerostris extrusa; assembly: GCA_021605095.1. Classification (NCBI taxonomy): domain Eukaryota; kingdom Metazoa; phylum Arthropoda; class Arachnida; order Araneae; family Araneidae; genus Caerostris; species Caerostris extrusa. The sequence goes on along the minus strand of BPLR01021640.1, from coordinate 10,188 downwards.
TTTTTAATTTCAATTCACTTTTAAAATAAGAACAATGAAAAAGTTTTTTCAGGATTTTGATGCTTATGTAATTAATATAATGTGATGTTTATTTAAATATTAGCATTATTTATAAGGTTTAGGTTCTTGATATTTAAATTTAAAAATAAAAGATGAAAAATAATTATCAAATTACAGTAAATATTTGAGAAAACACGTTTTTGTAAACAGTTATGTGATATTTTTGTTTAGTGCAAATATTTGTATAACGTAATATTACTTAGATTAATTAAATTTTGAATTAGGTAAAGAAAATATTTCTAAGAATAGAACAATTTGTCCTGTTTTTCTTCATAAATATATTCTAAGAGGATAAATTTTGATATTCCCTATAAAAAAACAGATTAAATATTTTTTTTTTTTTTTTTTAAAAACGTATTTTTGAATTTATTATTTATGCTAAACAGCATTCTTAATATTTATTCATTCTTGTATTACATTATTTATCATTCTTATTATTTATGTTAAACAATGTTCTTAGTATGTAAATATACATAATTTATTATTTAACAAATATTATGGAAATGCAACTTTAGCTACGTAATGATAAAGATGAAGAATTAGAATATTAATTATAGAGTTAGAATTAAAATTATTACAAAATATTTAATAAAAATTATCAATAAAATCAACATTTTAAAGGAATATATAATTAAATAAGATTTTGTCAAAAAATAAAATAACTTAAAAATAATAATAAATTAACTTGAAATTAAGCCAAAAAATATTTCACTTGTCAAGACATTTAAAATTTGCTTAAAATTTCTTATTTTAAGAACATTGCATGATTAAGTTGCAACGACATCCATTAAATATATCCATTAAGTTTTCTGATTAACTAATATACATATATTTGTTTTAATCTGTATTCCAGAAGCAGAAGAAGATGCTGAAGTTTTGACTGCTATTTTCGAGTAGTTATTGGAGCTATTCTTGTGTTGGCTTTAATAATCATAATAATACTCCTTTCCATAAAATTACGTTCTCGACGAACAGTGAAAGGTAAATGTATTGATTTTAAAATACATAATGACAAACATTATTTTAAATGTATTCTCTCTGTAAGAATCAATAATCATATTAGCTCAAATAATCATAATAATTATTATTTGCATAAAACTACCTTCTCTATAAATAGCTGAAGATATTTTTAAATTTTAAAATAAGTTTGTATTTATTACGGAAAACATTGTTTCACAAATATTTTATTAATAAGATTGTGTTGTAAAAAATATATGTAACATTCCAATATATCTTATTTTTAAATTCTAGAAATTTCATTTTTACTAAGAGAATATATCCACATAGAAGTCAGTTGAAAAACTTTCTCCTTTATAGTTACTTTATGATTAAATGATAATTATTAGAGAACAAAATATGTATCATTGAAGAATTAAACAGTCCTGTAATATTATGCATTATATATATATATATATATATATATATAATCCTTGAATTTCTAAAATCATTCAGCTTGTATGTGATATTTGAAAAGTCCTTTAATTAAATTTCAAAATTTTTAAATTAGTCTTTAAATTATTCTTGTCGGCATTCTTGTCTTAGATGACATTTAACAATATTAACTTTGCTCACAAGTTAATTGGAAAAGTTCCATTAATATTTATCTATAGACAAAAATACACCGTTGTGATATACGGAAGTAATTTATATTATTCATGAATAATTTATTAATTAATATTATTATTCATCAGAAGCATTTGATATTTACTCTTTTATATATGTAAATTTTAATATTCATGAATAAATTTTAATGATATTTATAGAATATCTTTTTATGCATGAATATTGGTTAATTGATTTTTTTTTTCTTTAGCCAGGAATTATAGCCCAGATGTTGAGAAGTAAGTAGCTATGATTTCTAAAAGTAAAAAATATATTTCCACTTTATAAATAACTATTAATATATTTGAATTTAAGAATTTATCGAGTAATTATCGGCATTTTAAATGAAACATTATATTTTAATTTTTTTTTATTGAATTTTTATACCTACTTAAGTATTTATGTATAATAAACTTTTTAAATCTAATTGCTTAAAAATATTTTGTAATTTATTTTAATATGTAGATTAAAATTTTAATGGAGCAGAAAATAATTATAAACTGATTGAACATATGAATATCCTAATAATAAATTTCAATAAATTTATTATATATGAATTATAAGATATAAGTTTTTGAAAATTAGAAATCATAAATAGTTCATGTTATTTGATTTCTATAAATAAACTTCAATATAATAGTTTATTATATAGTTAAATTAAAATAATTTACTTGACTTCTATGGTGCCATTACTTAAGTAAACCATTGTACAAATACGATTTTAATTGTATTTAAACTAATTCAGAAATATATCTTAAATATTAAAAAAAAAATATGTTGATATTTTTAAAAAATATTTTTAATCATCTTCAAATATATTTTTTTATCTTGTAAATTTAAATAAATGTGTTTTCTGCACATTAACATGTGTACTGAACAGTACTACTCCTCCCAGATGTGATGCTCACCTTATGAAAGAATGCAAAGAACCATGTGCTCCAAGTAGTCAAGGTCCAGATATAATTCCAGAGAAAAGTTTTTTCCAAGGTAAGAAATTTAGCTTTTTTTTTTTATTAAATCTTGATTTACTAAAACGTTATTCTAAATTGATTTATAACAAATGTTTTTCAATTTGTTTCTTTTAAAATTCATCTATGGGTAAATATATAAAAACCTAAGTGTTATGTAGAGGAAGTCTACATGGACAACCGCATAGTCGAGATGGGTCGCGTGATAAAGTAGCTCATGGCATTGCTATATGGGAAAGGTAAATATTTCAAGTAACCACAGTGTAATACTTGTTTCAGTTACTTACACCAAGGTCCTTCAAAGGCCAGATAATCTCCTTGAGAAGAGTTTGAAATTATTCCTTCTTATAGAATCGCTGTGATTGCTACTGTTACCCGATAATTTAATTATTGTATTGCAAGTCCTACGTCATAGTGCATTGTTGTTCTTGGGTCTGCCGAGTAGTAGTTTCATTCGAATGTCAATGCTTATTGCGTTTTATAACCATAAACAATTATTATGACTACTTAGGTATTATCATTTGACTATAAAAAGTGGAAGCGTGTCACTAATGAATATTATTTTGATTTTCATCAAATTTCTGTGCCAAATTTCTGAAGGGACCTGATTGGCCTAGTTTCAAGCGCTCTGTGCTTGGTGCCACAGATTTCGAGTGTGTAATGGATGTATGAAGGGATGTTATGGATGTTTGTGGTGGTTCGCCATAGGTCCTAATTCACTTTCCACTTTCAGCCATAGGTCCCTGTATTTTAGACAGTAAGAGCATCACGGAAAAGTCAGACTTCTTAGTAATGGAGCACCTCCATCACGACAGAAGCTGTTCCTTTTCCCTCCATCCATGAGTAGTTCACTCATGGGATGTCCATCCTGCATTACAGGAACACTGAGGATTAGTCACAACTACAACAACATATTTCCCAATGAAAGCTTTGAGACTGCTAGTAAATAAATCCACATCAAAATCATTGAACATCGCAATAAGAATTATTGTTGCATTCGTGGTGTGATATACAACTGGCAAGTCTTGATATCTAGTTAAATGATCTACTGAATATATCAATGACTCTTCAATATTTTTTTTTTTACACAATGAAGGACCTACATTATTAAACAAGAGGTTTTTAATTTGAATTATTAGCATATTTTTTTTTTTGTTTATGTATATGCACTTTTTAGAAATAATACGTTTTCTCCAAAAAGTATCTTTTAAAAATATTAGGTTTGAAATTGTTTAGAATATACATTTTTTTTTGTTTGTTTAGAATAGGCAATGAATTGTTAGATATTATTGAGATAGATTTAGTCTGTTGTTAATTGTTAGAATAGAAATTGTATATAATATACAATGAATTGCTTCTAATAAAGATAAAAAAAATATGAAATTATTATTTTTCATCTAAGTTTTTCGTAGACATAAATATTTTATAATATTTTAACAAAATACTGCTGTGGTTAACATTATGAAAACTAAGCATTCTTGAAAGAATTTAAGTTTTCTTTTTAAATTCAGAACTTTGAATTCAGTAATAGTAAACCCATTCTGATGTTAAATTTAGAAAGTCATTCTTCAAAGCCCTTATCAGATCAATCTGTTTTCAATGACCCTGAAAAATTATCCAAAGGTTTATAAAGGATTTTACCTTCTAATGGTATTTTAATATCCTTTGATTGAAAAAGATGAATGAAACTAGGAAAATTCTAAACTTTTCAGGTCACAGAGAAAGTAACACTTCAGAAAAATTGAACATGAGTTTTAATTTTTCTATCCTATCTTACGTATCATCTGTTTTAATAGTTTTAAAATATTTGAAGGCTATATTTAACTCTTTAGTTATCATTTAGTTATTATTTTACTGTTCAATAAATAATATTTTATGAAATCAAATTAATTTTTGATAACACTGACTGGCCAATTAATAAGTCGTTATCATTCATAAACTTATTTATTGTTTTTTTAAGAGAGATTTGCATTCCATTCTTTGACATCTGGATGATGAAATATATTGAGCTGTTTAACAGAACGTGGACGCCTAGCAAAATTCTCACCACTATCAGCATTATCTGTTTATAAATATGAAATATTGTTCAATTTGGGCAATTTTTTTCATCAAGGAATTATTGATATTGCTTTGAACTGGAAATGAATAAAAATATATTATTGCATATCAAAATATTGAACACATTTTTCTTTAATACGCCAAGATAGGGTTGTATTTGAATTCTTACATAGTTTGGGTATAGATTCTTTAATTAATGTGCATGTGCGTGTTTTACCTTAATTTGGTGACTTTTCATGATGGGCGCATTTTTCAATATTGACGTTAATTTTTACGCTGTTGTTCATACACACGCCGACGTAAAAATAAAGAAGGAATTAAAACAAGCAAATCGATGAACTGCGGCCAAATAAAATGTTCTTTAGTAAATAAGAAAAGATTTTAATTGTCATTTTATCTATACAAATCTTTGCTTTCCGTCTGCATAAAAATAAATAAATGAAACGAGAAAAATTTGCATTTCTTTCTATATATGCTGTTTAAATAATATAATTAATGACATCTTATTAACTGCCTTGATTTATTAATCTTAAAATAAAAATAACACAACTAAGAATTGTGTATCAGTAAATAATTGTGTATAATATATAAATTGACTAAAAATAGAAAATTAACAATAAAAAAATTTCAAATCTTAGAACAAATTCAACATTTTAAAATCTGAAAGTCATATGATGTCACTGATTAACGAGCGACAGGTGAGCAGAAAATCACACAAAGCACAATTAGGTGAAATAGTCAAATTAAAACGAAATAAATAGACACTAAGACAATCGTATCCAATGAAAAGTCTCAAAATTGCCACAGCAGCAGTACAGAGATTCCGGATGCCATGAGGTCCAAAAGGCACACTGCAGGGCTTATCTCTCCAACAGTTTCGGAAGTCTCACGACGAAACGATTGTCTGAAAATCCCCTACGTCTCTAATTTAGCAGAATGGAAGAGCAGGGACTCAACGAGGCCTTTGAAGGATATAATTTCCCTTTTTGGCCAAAAGCCCGCCAACTTGCTACGCCACCGACCACAGTGGGAGATAACTCATTACAAAGCAACTCTTCCCACAATCTTCTTCAGGAGCTTCCTGCAGCTCTGTACTCATATACCTATCTACCTGGTTACATGACAGGACCTGAGGGATAGAGATGTAATTTGAAAATATTATTGCTCTCTCAAGAGGGGTTAGAGGAATGCGAGTTGATGGAAGTCTACATGGATAGTTTTGGTTTTTCTTTTCGAAGTGAGTTTAAAATGATCCAACATATAAATAAAAAGGAAAATCAATCACTAAAACATCAATTCAGTGTCCTAAGAAAAAATCCAAAAAAGGTACCCATCACTATAGATATGGATCCACTCGTCAGAAGAAAAATTAGTGTTACTAATATTTAAGGCAACGACGAGGAGTGTAATATGATTAAAGCTACATTTTGTCGTGTTCAAACAAATCAATCTGACATGAAGTACCATATACTCCCAAAAGGCAGTAGTTCATAAGGGACACATCATTAATAACATTATATTTGGCATTCTCATATTACATTGGAATTGTAGGCATTGGATCAAACCCCTCTGAGTTTTTAGATGTGCCTCACCCCAATTGTCTTACTAGAAAGAATTATTTGGGAGTCTAATTACAAAAAATAGCAGCATTCTTCTGCATTAAATTTGTCAAAGTTGTTGGATAAAAAAAATCTTTGATTACTGATTACTGGAATCATGCGTAGTGTCTGGTTTTAGAAAGAAGTTTTAAGGCACCATTCGAGGCCGAGATCAACACCTTTTTGCAATAATTCAGTATCGTTTGAATTTTTGAACTGGAAAAACAGGAAGAGCTGAAAAAAACAACACCTACTTCAATTTGAAGTGAAGTTACTAAATCACAAATGGCTAATGTCAGGAATGAAGAAATTGCCTTTAATCGACGTGAAACTAATAAATTTCGCCTGGCTTCTAATTGATCAAATGAGACATTTCAACAAATAGCAGTCTGAATGGAACAACAACAAGGCATGCGATAAGCAACAGCAAAGATTTACGTTTATTGAAGAATGGATAGATCAAATACGATAATAATTATGAATACAAAAATGCCTAATAATTATTATTGATAGATTGATAGCAATTTGTCCTCATTGCAAGGTATAAAAAAGGAGTAGTAAAACCTCTGTTCCAGAGGAAAAGTTCAAAATTACATGAATCATTAAGATGGTTTATTAGGTGGCATCGTTTGGAAGAACTCACCCAATTTGTCATCAAAAATTTATGCTAACTTTTGAAATTCAAGATTATATCTTCAATTTGGTTCATTTTTCATTTATCAAATAAAGGCCCATTTTTTTTTCAAATTTATATCATGGGCAATGAAGAAATTCATGTAAATCAGCGCATCAACTGTAATCCTGTGATTAATCAAAATAAGATATTATCGATAAATTTCCACTCGATCAATAAAGGAACAGACACAGCTGCAATATTCGGTATCAATTTTGCTTAAGTAATATAAACAAAAGGGGCCTGATGTCCAAGTGACTAACTAAAATATAACAGGTTTCGGGTCCGAGTCCCGGCAGCTCCATGGGTGTTGTAGCGGTTCAGAATCCCATAAAACCATATAGGTCACCAATATATTTCTACACATATTCCTCTTATAATGCACTCCTATAATATATTTCGATCTATATAAAAAAATATCCAGACACAAAAACTTATATAAAAGATTAGAATGGCCGAGTGGCTAGTGCTCTGGCGCTCGGTACCACAGGTTTCGCGTTCGAGTCCCGGAGGTTCCATGGATGTTTGTAGTGGTTCGGAATTCACTTTTAAACCGTATGTCCCGGTCTAATAAGATCGTAGAGCTTTCGGGGCATTATTACCCGCGTTCGTATCTTCAAGTTACACCCCCTAGGTAATGCAAAGTGAGTAACGTCTGTGTAGCGCTTGCCTTAAGGCATCAAGACAAAGCTGTCTAAGTGTTTGCTAGCTGCATTAGAAAGAAAGAAACTTGCTCCATAAACCGAAAAGAATGAAAAAAATAAAATTCGTGTAACATACAAAGCACTATCAGCCATGAAAGCGCGGAAATGCTGCCAAACATGTAAAATGTGCAAAATCATTTACATATTTATTTATAATCATATATATCAAAATATTTATAATCGTTTATAATATCATATGGTTGTAAAGTGAAAACGCCAGACGCCATATCGACGAAAAGTTACTACACGTATGGTAACCCTACACAATGTCTGTGTAATATCTAATTCTCAGTGCTCTGCCAGAGCCGGGACAGAGCATCTGCATGCAGATCATCGCTGCACTTGGATGAGAGAAGAGAAAGGGACACTGTTGTGATGGAGTACAGCTAAGAGGTACAGCTTCTGTTTGTGATGGAAGTATCCAGCTGGAGTACACTGATCTGACTTCCATATCACTGAAGAAGGGAAAGCAGTTTGCCTTCAGGGAGCGACTTTTAAGGAGAATTATCTTGCTTATTTGTGTATCTGTATGGGAGGACAACGCTAGAAAACTACCACCGCACTCCGACTAACGAGGAAAGATGTTGAACTTCACAAACGCCAACTTTTGTTAAACTCTATCACAGCAACTTAATGCACGCCAGTGGATGCGGAACCTCCGCCCTAATGCTTATCAGCGTGCCCACACTACCACTGAACCACGTGCAGGGCACTCATGGTAACCCTATCTGAAAGCTAGTTACATTGTTTCCATTCATATCGTCACCTAAACAATCCTGTGACATCTGAGCGTCATTTTATTTTCAATTCCTTTTTTATTAGCTCACACTCTCCTATCTATATATCTTGTTCAAATTTCCAAATCGAAATCAACAAAATACTTTTTATTCATCCACTCAGAAGTTTCCAAAATACATTTTTTAGAACTCGTAGTGAGATGGCACTGGATGTGAATACAGTTTCCAAATATTAATTCCTTCATTAAATTTGAATATAATTAATTATAGTTTTTAGATTTAAAGTTGCCTTACTGTATCTACCAATAGATGGCGACCAGATAAACTACAAAAAAATGAATGAAAATTATTTATAAAGGAGACTTTCTGCAACAGAGTGAAAAGGTAGGAATTGACTTTATTTGAATTTGAATATATATATTACTTTGTTTGTTTGAAGAGATGAGAAATAGGAAGAGAGATATTTCTTGACGCCGTTCGAGCTTTCAAAGCGTACTTACTTCGCAGACGCTGCACTAAGTTGAAAACATTTGTCAATTGTAAATAATTATTTCATTTGACTTATATGTATGTAAACATCTCTACATTAGTTGTTCAGCGAAATTCGTTAAATTATTGTTGCTAAAAATAAAATATCCACCCACGATGGATAAAAGCGTTTGCGCGAGGAGGTTGGCGAAACATTTCATTCTGATTGCTAAACGCAATCACACTACATTTAACCATCTGGTATAGAAAATAATATTAATTTACAGTGTTTATTTGCTTTGATATATCAATAGAAGAATAGTTTCAAATTTTTTAATTATACTTTTATACTGAGCAGAACATTTAAAATATCGCCAAATTTAGTTACTACGAGGAAATTGGCTAGAAACATTATGTTTCTCATGGTGTTACCCATCACAAAATCCTCAGCTGTTTAATGCCACTGCCACCATTGCAGAAAAAGAGAAACTAAAACTATATTTTAAATATATCTGATATAGAAACTGGAATAACATTATTAAATTTAATGTTATTCCGGTTTTCATATTTTTATCAAATATATTTAAAATATTTTGTATATCTGATATATAGGTGATTATAATTAAAGTCCCTTTCAAAATGCTATAAAAGAACTACTCGTCACAATGGGTTCAAATTTGAACAGAAAGGGCGCTGTAATAGGCATAAAGAAAGTCAATTCGACTGCCAGTGATATTTTGAAAACGAAAATTACAAAGCGTATTTGACATTAGCTGCAATGAAATAAACAGCAGTGTTCAAAGTGCGAATGTCCTGGTTTTTTGGTGGAAAAAAGGACTTCAAGTCACTCAATAGTTGCGACAATATAAGTGGAAAGCCAATCCACCACGACAAAAATCATACCAAATTGGATGGGAAAAATCGTGGAACTTTTGAAACTTTTCTGAGGCTGTACTGTTTCCCTTCTTCAAGTACTCTTCAGTCTAATTTAAACTCATTATGACGAGTGTTTCTTTTTTTACAGCATTTTGAAATTGAGGCTTTAATTATAATCACTCTGTATATTAAAAGAGACTCATAATATTATTTATTGTATTGAATTGCATTTTTTAATTGAAAGAAGCACTTTATAATCAATGAAAAACAAAACGGTGTGAGATAAATTTTCATTTTCGAATCCTTTGACAAAAATTATATTCAAAATAAACTTGAATAAAAGTGATAAAAAAAATATTGATTTTTTTCAAAACTCCTTAGATTGTAGTTAATAAACATATGAGGGAAATATTCTTACCAGGACATGTTTTAGCGATGTAAATG